>AWWV01008446.1:0-19459 GCA_001974805.1 Corchorus capsularis
ACAAAAAAAAAAAAAAAAAAAAAAAACCCAAAAAAGAGCATTCAAAATTTCAGAGGCTCACCTCAACAAACAGCGAACGCGAGAGTGACATCAAGGACCTGCAAAAGGCAAAGGAATTAAAAATGAGAATAAAATCCCAAATAACTAAACTAATTTAATACCAATCGGTATATAAGAAGGATCAGACCAAATCAAACAAATTAAACACAGTCATAAAAAAATAATAAAACTTGTAAGGAAAATTAAAGAAACATGAAAGAGCGGCAAGTCAGATAAATCATTCTTCAATAAACAAAACAATTCCAGCTAATTTGAACTTGAACCCTGTAAGGGGAAAAAGAGCCAGATGTTGCATATTAAAGGTTGGGATTCAAATCCTCCCCTGCTAACATTATCACCCCATCCATCCTGAATATATTTTTCCCTCCCTTTGTACGCACCAGCCATCGTAGGTCATGGTTCCGAGTAAGGAACAGAGCAAGAACATCTGAAAACAAAAAGCATAAGAAAAAAAAAACAGCCACGCATAGGGCAAAAAAAAAAAAGAACAAAGCTTCTTGAAACAAAAAAAGAACAACAAAATGCAGCAAAATTAGGAGAGATGAAACAAACCATCCAACACCCAGATTGGCATGAGATTGAGAACGACAATAAGGTTGGAGAAACCAGGGGAAAAACCTAAAAGCAAAAAGCACAACCCAAAGAGAGAAAAGCATGACAGGAGGGAGAAGGTGAGCAAATCGCGGGATCCGGCAAAAAGCAATGAAAGAGAAGCGAATCAAAATCGAATTGAAAAAAACCCGATAGAAAGAAAACCGAGAAAATGAGAACCCGACGACCCGATTGAGAACAGTTGATTTCAATTGAATTGGAAATTGGGGACGTGGCGCAAAATTGAGGAAAATTGGAGGCAAAATTCTCCACGCGTGCAATGCACATTCAAATTTTTTGGCGCGTATGAATAGTGGTTGTGGGTGTCGACTCATTAGAGTAGTTGTTTGATATTCCGCGACAAGTTTAAGTACTTGTCTCTTAAAATTTAGTTACAAATTTAGCCTTAAATTAGAAACAAAAATTAGAGAATTTAAAGATGGTGTCAATGTATTACCAAAAAAAAAAAAGAATGGTGTCAATATTGTGCATATTCTGGATAAGTATGCATTTGCCTGCCCCGCCCATTGCTTGAATAGAATAGGAAATTTTGTTTAGATTCTCAACAGATTTCCTAGAAAGACTGTATTAGAGAGAGATTGTATTCATACAATACAATACCTAAAAAAAAAAAAGAAGAAGAAGAAGAAAGTAGAACTCTATCTAGTCATTAAATACTGAAACACTACTGAACAAGTGCAACACTAAATGTGACCGCTAAATCTGGACAAAAGTTGACACATTCTAATTTCTAAGGATGGTTTGAAAAACAAATCGGCCAGATATTTTACAGATCGTGCACCAAAATTGGGATGGGGCAAAGGAAAGGAAAGCCACTAAGCTACAACCTTTTTTATACTGATTTATAAACGAATAACAAATGGAAGACATGAGCTATAGACAAGGCCTTCTTTTTTCCCAGTTCTTTTTCAGGAGAGAGTCTCCGGTTGAGTCTTATCGGAATGGCTTGGTCCCCATATACGGATTATATGATCATCACTTGCCGATGCCAACATTTGAGGCCTTTTCGGGTTCCAGCTGACACTGTTCACGGTCATTGAATGTCCAGACAAAACCTCAATTGGTTTAGAGCTGCGTCGATTCCAAATGTACACCTGCCAAGTTGCATGATACAAGATTTAATGCGCTTCACCAGAGATTGTCTAAGCTCGGCCAAAGAAACCAGAAATTGTAGGAGCAATGAACATACAAGCTTGCTGAGGTTCATGTGCACATGAATGAGACTAAACAACAAAATGACACATCAAGGAGGGTTCATTTATTTCCCTTTGACCTACAGAGCTGTTTTGAAAGAAGAAGAGACCCGGACCATCAGTGAACAAAAAACAGAAATGATCCCATGAAAAGTGCTAATGGGTGGTTGACACCACAGGTAGCACATTTAAGTACCAATGTTTTTCACAAATGAGATGGTTGACCCATAAAAGTATCAGCATGTTAGTATGAGATGAAAATGTGGAGGGGAGATGCTAATAGGGCCATAACTGGTTACCAATGCCAGAAGCGAGTTATAAATTTGAGTGATTTGATGATACCAGTCTCTATGCAAATATAAACCACAATGTCTATAAAGCCATCTTACCTCTGAATTTTCACTGCCACTGGCTATGAACATACTATTGAACCCACCAAAACAGGACCGTATCACATACTTGTTTTGCTTGTGGCCTGTGTACTTCAAAGGTTTTTCCCATTTTCCAGCAACATCCCGCAAATGAATCTCTTGGCTATTTAGGTTGACAATGAAGTACTTACTGTCCATGGAAACTGAAAGAGATGTGATTGAATGCTCCTCTAAAATTACTTGTTCAGCATTTGTCCACAAATTTAATATCCGAATTTCTTTGTCAGAAAATATGCTGATAAGATTTTCCCCATCTGATGTAACAGCAAGATCCAAAACCTTGGGCATCCTCATGCCTCTCCATGCTTTCATCTCATTCCCATCACAATCCCACATGCATATGCCCTTTTCAGGGTCAGAACTGCCACAAACAAGTCGCTTTGAGTCGGGAAACCAAGCACATGAGCTGACAGTGAAGCCATGATCCCCAAATGTATGCTTGCAAGTACCTGTTTCTACATCCCAAAGCTTGAGAACTTCCATGTTTCCACATGTCAGCAACTTTGTGTCATCAGGGCTCCAAGCCACAAAGGATACAGGATTCTGATGACTTCTAAGTGTGTGTTCTTTTTTCAGCTTACCATTTTCCATAACCTAAGAAATTTAGGGATATAAAAACCAAATTATTCCAATGTCTCCAAAAAAGGTAACTTACACAATAAGACCGCAAATCCAGGTACAATTTAATACAAAATGCATAAAGATAGTAAGAAAGTTTAAAAAGAAGAAGAAGAAGAAGAATTGAGAAGATCATCAAGTAAACAAGATCTCTTTTAAAAGAGCCAGAAGCATGCTGTACTTTAGCTTGCCTGCCCAGCTTAAACTATAGTTAAGACTAATATCTGGTTAGAGACATAAAATTCAGGCACCATGGTTATCATTAGTATCCACTCACAGTAACAAAAACACACTGCTTAGAGAGGGAGGTTTGCTTCTGAGTAAAAATATATAACAAAGCAAACTGAGTCTTATTTTCAAAAGTTAAATACAAAACCAAGGATAGCATGTAAAAGAGAACATCAACATATCAAACTGATAGGTTTCATTTCATTTGATTCAACTTCAAGAAAGAGATATCCATAAATTAACTCCAAACATACAAGCATGCATACATGGAAATCTTCGGCTATGTTTGGTAGTGGAGATCATTCTCCATTTTCCATCTCCAAAAATATCAAAGAAAATAGGTAGTGACACAACATGTGTCAATGAAAACAAGCATATTTTTAGAGAATGGAGATGACAATGGAGTGAAAATCTCGAAATAAAATAAATATGTTCTTCATTTCCACTCCGTTGTCATCTCCATTCTCTAAAAATATGCTTGCTTTATCGACACATGTTGTGTCACTACCTAGTTTCTTTGATATTTTTGGAGATGGAAAATGGAGAACGTTCTCCACTACCTAGTTTCTTTCATTTCTTGTTTGCTCCCCTTCACAAAATAAAAATAAAAAAATACACTGGGATAAGGTAATTATTAACAGTTAGGTGCACTGTATCCACTATATGTAACTCCTATTCTGCTATTCCATTTTATCATAGTTCACTGCAAAACTTACACACAAATAAATAAATAAAATTAAAAAAAAAAAAAGTAAATCATCTAGAGAAAGCGGCAGCAACACATGCATACACACATTCATATTCATAAAATAGTGCATGACATATCTCTCCATATGCATATGCACCAAGGAAAAAGTTGTACCTTCCATATGATAGCCGTGCAGTCACTTGACGAGGAGGCTAAGTACTCCCCATAATTAGAAAATTGTACGAACCAAACTTCATTGCTATGGTCAGTCAAAATCTGCATTCATAGAAAACAAAAAGGGCTACGGTACACCTCAAACATTCACAATAACAAAGACATAATTATGCAGTTGGAAGTGGGAAAACAATAAATTGCAATTTCTTATGTATAGATCGGAACATAAGGAAAGGAACAACTTGTTAAATATTCTTATCTTGCAATGGGATAAATCATCTTAAAGAACAATCATTAACAATTTTGTATTCCCAAATAAAAGAGTAGTATGTATGTTAGGTTTTAGGATGAAAATTTTGAAAACAGTGTAGTTAAAGACACCTACAGAGAAGTCATTATTGTCGAACAACTACTGCACAACATATATTTTCTTTAAGCCTTTTAAAATGGTTGATTGAGTTTTCTAGTTTCAGTTGTTGCACAACTCATCGGTTTTCTTGCTCTGCCACAACTGACCATAATTTGCAAATTCAAGAACCACAGACAAAGCATATTGCTTTGAGTCCCTTCTAATTAGCCAATCTATAATAACATGAATGCACAAGAAATTATACTCTAACATAGTCAAAAATTAAGATTGCAAATGAACTGACAGGATATAAAAATACTGAAGACAAGCGAATATACGTTAATTTTGCAAAATTGTGAGTGCAAAGTTACTTTGATTAAATTAGCCAATCTATAATAACATGAATGGACAAGAAATTATACTCTTACTTAGTCAAAAATTAAGATTGCAAATGAACTGACAGGATATAAAAATACTGAAGACAAGCGAATATACGTTAAGTTTGCAAAATTGTGAGTGCAAAGTTATTTTCATTACTATGGTCCACACAAGAACAATAACGTACAAGTCAACAACACAACAGAAACAAGCATATCCCACTATGCAAGTCAACTACAGTGTTCATATTGCAGAATTAAGCTCCATTTGGTCTCCCTTTTATGCTTTCATATACCATAAAAAATATTTAGATTTCTTATGTGGTTCAGCACACTAAATTTTAAAAGACAATCTTGACAAACTTTTCCACCACACAAAAACCAGTGACTTAATTGACTACAAACAAATATGGCCTTGAAACATGGTTTCTATTGACAAAGATAATTTTTAGAGAAAATAAACAAGTTCTGTTGAAATGTAAATTTCATAATAAAAATTTGCAACAAGATGAGTCCAGGATGTTTTAAAATTACAGGTCCATAAGATTTTGAATGAACGATATCTTATATGCCAAAGCTAATTTCTATATAATCAGATCAGCAAAGAGATCCAAAAGAGCAAGTAACATAAATGAATGCAAGAGGCTGGAAGCACACCGTTTGAAGGCCCTCTATATAGTATTCAGTTTTTGGCCCCCCAACTTTTGTTCCACCTATCAGAAATTTAGGATTGCGCCACTATGAAATACATAAATAGACTATCAATGAATAATAAACACACGAAATGCAATGAACAAGCCAATACTTGGTATTCAACAACATGAACATAATTAAAAATTGAATATACCATATTAAATATTCAAAATGAAACATTGTGTTCATAAATTTGTATCCTTTTTCCTTTTTATTCCTTATAGCAGTAATAAGAGCTTTTAATTTATTGTAGAACTAACAGTATTAACTGCAACAAGAAGCACACCTGAACTGTTTCTGTAGGTATCTGATCTCTGCCACAGCAGTGATCCTCATAAACTGAGACTACATCCTGTGAATTGTGATATATACATGAATCAATTTGGGCTGTTACACTAGTTTCAACCAGATGTTCTAACCGTCTCTCAGGCAGTACAATTGGGGGAGGAAGCTGTTTCCCTAGCTCCATCACTAACCTTCTTCGCAGTTCAGAGATAACATCTTCATCTAGTTTACCCAACTCCATCTTTTTCAATGAAAGTATATTATAAGCCAATTTGTGAACCTTCTCCTTGCTCATGTGTAACATGGGAACCTGTTTGCGCAAAATTGACAAAGCTGAAGAATCATCGCCACAACTCAAAAACTCCAAAAAACACTGCTTGAATAGAAGAAATAAAACTGAAGATCGTGTATCATCCTCCAAATCCTTCATTTTGTTCACAGTATCAATACAATCATCCCAATCTCCTCTGAGAATTTGTGATTCCAACATTTCAAAATCTACAGACTTGTAGCATATACCAGACTCTGATTCCAAACAAGAAGCAGACCTATTGTATCCAAATGAGTATAAGCACTGAATTATAAGTCTTACAAATTCATGCTTTTTTATCAAACCTTTGGAACCTAACATTGTAGGCGAATTCTCCATTGATGTGGTCTTTGAGGAAGTCCTAAACCGTTTAGATGAGCCCCCTTGCCTTCTAAAATCGAAGACGCCCATATCTTATCCTTGCCATTAGTTTCCAATATCATTAGTAATCCAATTAAACAGAAAATAATCCACTAATTGAATCAATTAACCCAAAGTCGCAAATCCCACGAAAACAGAAAAGGAACCTGTATGATCATAGTAAGAGGCAAACCAGTTATAAACCAACGCAGAAGCTATAAAACGGTAACCCAAATGCCAAATCAATGCATAACATAGAGGACAAAACTCAGAACTCAACATACCCAAAAAATTTCCATAGCAAAAAATCTTCAAAATGAAAAAGGAAGACAAAAACTAAATCAAAAAGCGAAAACGCAAAGCCAATATCAGTTGTATGGCTACAAGTGGAATTTAAAAAACACGAAAACCCAAAATTTTAAAATTAACAAAAAAGTGAATCATACCGGTAAAACGACCCAATTAGGAAAGAAACCTAACAAAATCAGTTAGAGGGAGAAAAAAACCTCAAAAATTTGCTAGTTTAACTCCATAACTCAAAACTTACAAATTTAAAATATTGAAAATAACAGATGCATCAAAAGAACATAGATAAAAGGTAATAATGAAAAATTTAAAAGAGAAAGCAAACATAAGAGTTCAAACAGTAAAAAGAAGGCAATAGAGAAAGTTGTTTACCTACAGAGAAAAGAAGGGAGAGGCCGAAGTGTGATGAAAGCAATAAACGGTGAAAGGAAAAAGAAGACAAAACAAAACAGAAACTTGGGCAAAGAAGAGTTTTTCGTGTATCAGCAGTGATTTGTCCGGCCAGAATGATGCCGTACGGATCAGAGCTTCGTTTTAAAGAAAAAGTAAAAATTGGTTTGAAAATTGAGATTGAATTATTTGGAGAAGAGACGACTGACGAGAAAGGAAAGAAACTAAGTAACAAGTAGTACGAAAATCACCGATTGGCTAAAGCGACGTCGTTGGCATTTGGCAATCAGCTTTTCCAAATGGAATTTCGTCAGCGTCTCCAATTTGTAAAATTATTAGGTGGGACGGATTCATAACGTTATTCATGGGATTAATTGATAGAAGTTTGTCATGTCAAATGAATTCTTTAAATTTAGGTACGATTTTAACGTAAGGTTTAGCCCCTTTTAAAACAAACTCTATATAAAGGGTAAGTCCGTAAATTTGAGATTTTATTGGGATAGGGTTTTATAAAATTGATGAGCTGTCTTCATATTATTGGTTGGTCTCATAGATGACGTGGTAGGTCCGTCCCACCTAATAATTTCTCTCCCTTTCCGCTTTCGAGTTTCGACTCTCTCATTTAAAAAGGGGATTGCTGAATACCGCCCTCTTTTGCTAGTTACTGCTGTCGTAATGTGCAAATCGCGAGATCTGAGCGCTAGACGCATTGGAAAGGAGTCGCCACCAATCTTTTTTATCAAGGTGTGATTGGCTACCTAAGTTGATTAACCATTTTAATGTGTTCTTAATAGTTAAATTAAGTCCATTAATTATGATTAACCATTGGTCTTTGTTACCAGATTTTGGATTCGTGGGTTCGATTACGTGTAGGGAAGGTATTAGCACCCCTACAACGCCTGTCAAAATAACAGTACCATTTAACTAAACATTAACCCTTTAGCCAATATTGAAAAAAACGGACCGGATATCGAACCGGTGGAGGGGCCGTTCAACCGTCCGATCCGATTGGAAGTGTATCAATGTTTATAAATTCTAGTTTTACTTATCCGAATATTATTTGCATGTATTATTCTTTCAACAAAATATATTTGGTGTAGTGGTTAACACATTTTTTTGTTATACAAGTGGTCAAGAGTTCAAATCCTACATCTTACAATTTTTTTCAACATTAAAAAATTTTCAAAAATATAAAAATAAATAAAATAATATTAAAATCTGGGTCAACGGTCCGATCTAACCGCCCGGTTAAACCGGTCCGTTGACTTCCGGTCTTATATAAGTGACGAAACCGGATTGGTGTCCAGTTCCTGATTGAACCGATTCAACCGGCCGGTCCGGTCCGGTTCCGTCAACACTGCCTTTAGCCTTAATTTTTACTTTGATCCTTTAAGTTTATGATTGTTAAATTTACCCTTTTAATTGAATTGTCTTCCATTTCCTCACACTTTGACAAAAATTTAGACAATTAAATATCCACAAAGAACTATCACTCTACATCTCTTGGATTATTTTTATTAATCAACATTATTGCAAATCTCACTTTTAGTTTTTGAATTTTGATTATATCTTTTAATATTTAGTCTCCCACAAATTGGGAGGACCCCAATTTATTATTATTTTTAATTTATTATATATTTATGATTTTCTAGACTTCCCACAAATTTGGCAAAATCTTTTAATTACTAGTATTAATTTTGTTAATATTTCTTGTTAATTATGTAAATATTTATCTTAACTTTTTTATTACTATTATTTAATATCTCCTAAATCTCCCACAATCTGACAAGATTTAGAGAAATATTCTCATTAATATTCAATTTTTATTATTTATTTATTTCTTCAAATATCTCCTAAATCTCCCACAATTTGGCAAGATTTGGAAAATATTCTCTTTAAAACTTTATCAATTTTATTATTATTTTACATGAACCCTAATTATGCAAAATTCTCAAATTCCCCACAAGATTGGCATAATTTGAAAGATTTATCTAACCTAATCTAATGCACACAATGAAGAAAATACATTATCATCCATTTAATTTTAAAAGCTTTTAATTTGAGTTCTTTTAAACTAGATTTATGATACTTTGTGAGTGTAGAAATAAAAAGATAGTTTATAATAGTTTTCTTTTTTGATACATTTAAATTGGTAGTTTTTTTAAATGATATAAATAAAAATTAATTATTATTATATATATCTTTGGTGGTTAATTTTCAAATGGGTAGTTTTTAATTTTTAAAAAACTGAGTTTGTATCCGAGTCAACTCGTGACACAAACTCAGGACTTCACATTATAATTAGTATAGATAGATAATTAGTATAGATTTTATTCTAATCAATTCATAACCCAATTATATACTCCCTCCGTCCCTGTTTACATGTCCACTTCTAGAAGGTTTTGGTGTCCCTTTTTACATGTCCACTTACAATTCCCTTTTTACATGTCCACTTACAATTCCCATAAAGCATTAAACAATCAATTTCCAATTTTACCCCCAACTAATCTTGCACGTTGTTTAAAAAAGTTAATCTAATAAGTGGAGCATTTATAACCGGCTTGTACTTCTAAAAACCGTAGAAGAATTCTTTTTCTTCTTTCTTCTTTATTTTCCAAGTCTGGGTTTTTTTTTTGGCATCAGCTTTCTTCTTTCTTCTTTATTTTCCAAGTCTGGGTTTATCTTCTTTTTATTATATTGCAAAAATTTCGATGAAAAGTGAAGAGTTGGTTTCTTAAGGATTGTGTTATTATCCCCACAACTCCCACAACTATTACTGGTTTCCAACTAATCTTGCACATTGTTTCTAGGTTTTTAGGCTCTGGATTGATCATCAATAAGAAACAATTCCTCGATGATAAATTATCGGGGTTTCTCAATCTCTCTTGTTCTTTTCACCAGCAATGAACATCGATTGGATAATTTTTTAAAGAACAAAAATATATTAATTTAAGGTAAGAGAAAATGATCGTAGCCGAGATTTCACTCTCTCTTCCTCAGTCTTTCTCCATCGATCGAGACTTTCATAGTTTTTTCTTTTAATTTTGGGAGAAGAAAGAAAGGAGATGACAGAGCAGGAAATACGATCTCCCTCTTACTCTTTTCTATTCTCTCTCTCCATTTTTTTTTTTTGTTTATTTGGTGATTGGTTAATTAAGTGATTTTTTAAATTTGGTTGAAATTAAAAAAAGGTTACTAAAAAGAAGAATGGAGAAAAATGGAATTAGACGGGTTAATGGCTAATTGATGAAAACGACAAAGACTTCTTGTTTCAATTTTAATAGCAAAATAAAATTTCAATTCAGTATTTTTTTTTTGTTTTAAACCGAAGAATGAGTAAAGTAGAGAGAGAAGAGATGGGAAGAAAAGAGAGAATTGTAAAATAACTGTTTTCTTAATATACGTGATACAATTAAAAAGGACATGTAAATAGGGTGGAGGGAGTACTAAACAATGTTGATAAAACTTACGAAGAAAAAAAAACAACGCCTAAAAAAAGAACAAAATCAGATTAAAAGAACCTACAAGGCTTAGGATTAGACCTTTTAATTTTACAAAAGAAAAAAAAATCGGACATAACTTCGTTTTATCTTCGTGCCTTAAAGGACAAAATATGATTATACAAATATAATAGCATATAAAATTCAAACATCAAGAATAGTCAACAAAAATAAAAAAAATGAAAGAAATTAAATAAGAACCGTACAAAGGAAACGAATTGAAATTGTTGTGCAAAAAAAAAACGAATTAGGATTGTAACTAAAAAAAGAAATCAAGAAAAGCACATAGTATCACACGTGAAGAAACAATATTGAATATACCTTTTGAATACTATTACTTACTTTGCTTTGTGATTTGGTAAAATAATAGATGAAATCCACCAAAAAAATACAACTTTTCTCTCAACAAAGAAATACTCTCTGTATCGCCTCACTCTGTCTCTCTATCCGTCTCTTGTGTTTCTGTCTTTTCTGTCTGTCTGTGTATATGTGTATCTAGGGTTAGGAAAATAGAGGCTTTATACAATGTTGTAAAACCCGGCCCAGTCCAAAACTCGGTGGGGGTGCTGGGTCACGGGTTAACCGGGTTAATCGGGTCAACCGCCGGGTCATAATAAATTATTTTTTATTTAAAATATTAGCTTCATATAAGATAAATATTAAATATAGTAAATACATAACATAAAAAAGAGTGTGGTGGAGTGGCAAAGGTGCATATTTTTTCAAACTAGAGGTAATGAGTTCAAAACTCATCACTTACAAAAGTTTTTCAACATTTTTCCAAATAAAAACCGGTTCAACCGGTCCGGGTCCAGGTTAACCACCGGATTTTCCGGGTGTTGACCGGGCCAACATACCCCCAAGTGGCACCCCTCTCCGGCCCGGAGACCCCACTGGGTCCTGGGCTAACCGGGTGACCCGGCCGGGCTGGGCCAGGTCTGACAACAATGCCTTTATATAGGCCAATAATTTTTTGGGAGCAAGTCTAGGAAACTACCAGGAATTTCTTACACATACCTATTTTACGTGTGCTAAATAATTATTTGACCCACTTAACTGGCCCAAATAAATTACTAAGCCGGCTACATCATTGGACTTTTTCCATACTAAACTTAGACTTGGCCTGAACCAAATTTCGGTGTCTACAGCTGCCCCTCTTTGTGGATTTTCTGAGAATCTTGAAAAACGTAAAGGCATTCGTTTCGTATTTCTAGAAGAATAGGAAGTACAAAAAGACGTAGACACCGTTGTGCATGAGCTCTTTTTCTTCTTTTCCACTTGTGAACTTCTTAACTAGCCGCACTTGATCAACTCTGATCATCGAAAATTTCTTGAAATGAGATCAACTCTGACCTCTGAAAACTTCTTGAAATGAGATCAACTCTGACCTCTAAAAGCTTCTTGAAATGAGATCAACTCTGACCTCTGAAAACTTCTTGAAATGAGATCAACACTGTGATGCGCCCAAGGCTTATCATGGAAGGAATGATGCACCAAAGACTTTATGGACTTGAAGACAAGCATGGAGAGCATGGAAAGGATGATCAAGGGCTGCAAGGAAGCGTGGACAAGCTTAAAGGAGAGGATGGAATCACAATTCATTAAGAAGATGCCATTAAGATGCCATTTGATTTTTTGAAGATGCTATTAGGTCCGATGACAAGAGCAAGAGCTAAGAGATTCAAGGATGCACTCATGGGCCTTGTTCGAACTCATCTTGAAGACTTGAAGACCATTGAAGTTCAATTGAAGAGCTTTGGTGATGATTTGGGCAAGAAATTACAAATTAATTACAAGTTCATCACTTTACTTGCTATTGATTCTAAATGGTCGAATTGACATCATGGCATGAGCCCATTAGCATTAGTTTGCTTTGTTTGGGCTTAATTCTATCTCAAATTAGTTTATTTTAAGTTTGGATGTTATTTGGATTGGGCCTTGGTTGACTAAGTCCAATCCTTGTTTAATTATGTCTTTATTTCCTTTTCCTAGTTGGGTTTTGACTAGTTTTTCTCTAGCCCTTATATTTGGACGAAAATTAGGATTTATTTTAGGATTTTGGTTGACCCTATCACTATATAAGGCCACCAATATCTCTTGTAAAAGTTGAAGTTGAGTTGGTTAGTAAAATTGAGGTTTATTCACCCAAATTGATTATCTTAGCTTCATTGTTTTAGTTTGAGCAAACTTAGGGTTCTTCAATCTTGTAGAGTCCTAACAAACAATTAGGTTGTGATTGCTTAATTGTTTGTGAATCTTGTGATCTTAGGTGTTCAATTGCAGGTCTAATTGAGGGTTTAAGGCCGACGAACGAAGGAGGATTTATTAGTGAAGATTGTCGACATACAAGTCTAAGAGTTTGGTGATTCAAGTTGATCTTTGGCGGGTCTCAAAGGTGGATTTGAACCAATTACAACTAGATTCGTATCAATTGGTAATCAAAGCATAGGTTAATCATCTTCAATCGGTAAATCTATCCTTCTTTTCATCATTCATCAAGTTTTCATCCATCAAACTTCATCTTGTTCTTATCACACCATATTGTTCAAAAAATCAGAAACTTTGAAAAATCATAGCCGATTCATCTTAACTCTAATCGACTTGAAATTTCATATTTGAGATCCTTATAACTGGTAGTTATATCCAAAAATATCAAAAAAATAAAAAAAAGTAAAAAAATTTCAACCAGAAACTTGTGATTTTTGTCCCGGATTCGTTTGAGCTCGGAAAGCTGTGAAATTTGAGCTTTAGACTTCTTTTAGTGTGATCTTCTTGGGAAAAATATTGAAAAAAATCAAAAAAATATGTGGTGTTATCGATTTTCGACATTAACTAGGGTTTTTGTTTGGGAATTTTGGGAATTAGGGTTTTCATTGTGCAATTGATTCAATTTGTTGCTATTAACCCTAATTGATCGTGTGATTGAGTATCTTGGGTTGATTTTGCTGTGAATTGTGATTTGATTTGAAGAATTTCAGATTACGAACCCTATTGGAGACAAGTGGTACAAAATTGGATCAAGTGGTACTAGGGTTTTTGACAATTGGTACTAGGGTTTTTGATAATCGTTTGAATTGTTTGATTTGTGCTTGAATTGAGTTTTTGTGCAGCAAGTTTGGAGAAGGAATTCGACATCAAGAGCCTGCATAAGTGGTTTGGTTTTGGTTTAAGATCACTTTCCTTTGATTCACAAAAATTTTGCTACTAATTGTTTGTTCCTCAAGTAGGTCACGATAAGAAAGGGTTCTTTAGGAGTTGCTCTTATTAGGCCTATTGAAAGCTAGTAAAAGGCATAATCTTGTGAGATCATCAAGAGAGTAGTGGACCGCCAATCCATAGGAATTGAGTGCAAATACGAGAGCACAAGTCAAAGGTATAAACACACACACACACACACACTTGTGAGGATTTTTACTACTAATCTTTGTTCTTTTTGTAGGTACAATGGGAGATAGACAAGAAGAGCAAAATCAAGAAGTAAATACGGCTGCCTTGTTAAAACAAATACTTAAACAACTTGGCACCATGTGTATTAGTTTGGTTGATATAGAACTTTGAGTGCCTATGTGAAAGGGGATGTTCAAAGGGAGAATTTGTTTCACACTAGGATGTATGCGAATGGGAAGCCTAGTAGTGTGATTATAGATGGAGAGAGTTGTAAAAACATAGTTAGTGATTATTTGGTGAAAGAGTTACAACTACCTACTTCTAATCATCCTAAACCCTATAGCTTAGGTTTTTTCAATGATAGAGAAGACATTAGTGTTAACAAACAAGTTTTAGTTTCTTTTTCTTTGGGCAGGTACAAGGGAGATGTTTTGTGTGATGTCTTACCCATGCAAGCATGCCATGTACTACTTGGTCGACCATGGCAATTTGACAACAAAGTTCATCATGGTGGAGAGACCAACAAGTATTCTTTCATGTGTGGTAAGAAGCCTCTTACTTTAATTCCTTTATCACTTCAAGAAACTTTAAAAGATCAAATTAAAGTGATAGATGATTTTGCTAAATTGGATGCTGAATTTAGGGCTAAAGAAAAGAGTAAATCTGAACCTAAAATTGATGATTGTTTTGATGATAAAACAGCCTTAGTTGCAAAGAGTGTTTTAGATGTTGTTTGCGATGATACTAAACCTAATTTGAGTGTTGTTTGCAATGACACTAAATCTGTTTTAGGTGTTGTTTGTGATGAAACAAAATCTGTTTTGGATGCTAATTGTGATGAAAAAAAAATCTCTTTTGGTTGATCATAGCATTGAGAATAAATCTGTTTTGGTTTATCATAGCATTGAAAATAGGACTGTTTTGGGTGAAAATAAAGAGACTTCTAGGGAAGTTGTTAAAAAGTGTATGTTAGCTACTAAAAGTGAGATTAAGAGTGCTTTACATGACAATTCTGTTTTGATCTTGCTTTTGCTTAAAAATACACTTGTGAGCACTAACAACTTGGTTGGAGATACTCCAAGCAACATTGTGTCTCTTTTGAGTGATTTTGTAGGAATTGGAGTTGTTTTGATGCAAGGAGAGAAGTCCGTAGTTACTCTTGTGAGAAAATTCCTAGTGGATTGCCATAGAGGGATTGAAATCCATCACAATCTTGTGCAAAACCACTTCTTTGAGAGCTTTCTATATGTGCTGCGATACAAGCAAGATTTGAGGACAAATCTTCTTCAAGGGGGAGGGAACGATGCGCCCAAGGCTTATCATGGAAGGAATGATGTGCCAAAGACTTATTATTGACATGAAGACAAGCATGGAGAGCATGTAAAGGTTGATCAAGGGCTGCAAGGAAGCGTGGACAAGCTTAAATGAGAGGATGGAATAACAATTCACCAAGAAGATGCCATTTGATTCTTTGAAGATGCCATTAGGTCCGATGACAAGATCAAGAGCTAAGAGATTCAAGGATGCACTCATGGGCCTTGTTCGAACTCATCTTGAAGACTTGAAGACCATTGAAGTTCAATTGAAGAGCTTCGGTGATGATTTGGGCAAGAAATTACAAATTAATTACAAGTTCATCACTTTGCTTGCTATTGATTCTAAATGGCCGAATTGACATCATGGCATGAGCCCATTAGCATTAGTTTGCTTTGTTTGGGCTTAATTTCTATCTTAAATTAGTTTATTTTTAAGTTTGGATGTTATTTGGATTGGGCCTTGGTTGACTAAGTCCAATCCTTGTTTAATTATGTCTTTATTTCCTTGCTTATTTGAATTAAGCACAATTTTCATTCAAGGAAACAAATGCAACAATTTTGATCACTACAAACATGAGAAAATCTGAGTAAGAGTATCTAAAACTGAAATATAATGCAAGTGCTATGCATATGTGATATAGGTACAAAAGTTCCAGAAATTCCCTCTCCAACAGACTCCTTATTCTCACTTTGACTAATCTGCAGCTAGCTGGCCCTTCTGATGTAGTCTTCAATTTTCTTCTTGAGCTCCCTACAATTCTATATTGACTGGCCAACGCTTCATTGCACATGTCACCATGTTCCATCTCAATCAAACTTTAACTAAGCTTCAAGTAGTGAATTCAAGCTTCCAAAAGATCTCCCATGCTTTCCTGAGGATGTTAGTTTCCAACAAGCAAGTAGAAACAAGAAATATTTACAAGTAATCTACATGAATGAACTATATGTATAAAATGCATCTATTTAAGAATGACAATGATAATGCATGATGAATGCATATATACAAGTGAGTGACTACTAACTTCACAAATCGTGGAAATGCGAAATCATAATTAACATGAGATTAATGATTGGAAGAAAATTTCTTAAAATTAACTCAGTTAATGACATTAATCTTAAGGACTTTCTTCCAAAGTTTTGATAAATGCACACTTTGCCAATATCAATGCATGAAAAAGGATATTTGTAACACAACAATCATTGATAGGGAAATTCTCAATCTTATTCCAATGAAGCAAACTTGTCCATTACAACCTTATTCGTTAAAAGGAAATCAAACTTAGATAACCAATTTGTTCAATACATCATAAACTAACAAAATTCCAATATTCCATTTCATCCATCTCCTCATATGTGGAAAAGAAGCGCTTGATTTGTTGATGAAGATCTCAAGATTCCTCCAAGAAATTTACCAGTTGTTGTCCATACAATCTTATAGGACACATTCCACTAAGCTCGTCCAATTTCACTACCATATCTTCTGCCTTGATCATGGCCTTTTGAATGCTCTTTATAAGGTGCTCAAGCTGGTTATTCCTAACAAGGAAAGATCGCTTCCACACATTTTTATTAGTCCTTAACCTTTCAATCAACACTTCTTGTCGTCAATTTGCCATTGCAAGTACCTCCAAATCTCTTCTGAGCTTACTAGGTTCTTGACCAAGTTGCAGCACCTTTTCAACCAATTCTTCTTTGAGGACTAACAATGCCTTATTCTCAGCTTCTTGCTCACTTAGCCATGTCTTTAACTGAACTTTTTCCCCCTCCAATATCATGATTTTCCTTCTTTGACTCTCCAAAGCACCCCTTAAAGTATCAATCTCTCCTTAAAGCTCCTCATTTTTGCGCTTTAGTGTGGCATTGTCTTTTTCAAAACTCACATTGACAAACTTCAGCTCCAACACCACATCTTGAGGTTCAGAACCCCATGGAACATCCAAACCATCACATGGAGGAAATAACGATGTCCTTGACTTGTTTTTCATGCCATCACATGTACCCCCTAGTGACCTTATTAATGGAATATATTCCACCACTTGATCTAAATGTGTTCTTCCAAGCTTCCACTATATCCTTAATTTCAGTTGACGTTCCAAACTTGCTATAAGTGAACTCCAGTTGGTCAAGCCCATGAGTAATTGGAATAAATTATTCGGAGGCATATTGTAGGAGACATGGCCATCTTTCAAACAATCACCATTCACTCGCATACTTTCCATCACATCATGAACATGCAAGGTGACTTCAACATTCTTGCCCCCATGCTTCTCGGACCTTGAAGTTTCTCCCATCATGACTTGTAGCGTGACAAATATCCCTTATGCAACCTATATGATGCAAATGCATGACATGAAATGAGACAAGACAAATAAAGTTAGTTCATAAATAATACACCACAACAATAACAAAATTTAAAATGACATGCTCCTAATAAGGGTACCATCGTCAGGTATGGCTCTACCTAAGGTTAGCTTGGGTTTTTCGATATGCATGGTTTGGTTTATCCTAAAAGGTTCTCAA
This sequence comes from Corchorus capsularis, assembly GCA_001974805.1. NCBI lineage: Eukaryota > Viridiplantae > Streptophyta > Magnoliopsida > Malvales > Malvaceae > Corchorus > Corchorus capsularis. The sequence goes on from AWWV01008446.1 coordinate 17,798, forward strand.
ATGGTTCCTTTTGCAAGGCACCCCAATTTCTCACCCATCACAGGCTACAAACGAAAAGGGTTCAATTTGAGTGGTAGTAATTCCCTAACCATTGCGGAGGTAAAACCTCACGAGAGTATAGGTACTCCACTTCCTCTACCAGGGACGACAACACTTATGCAAATGCACATGAATGCAAAACAAATAATAAAATTTTAAGGATTTCAAGTAATTTTATTAAGGCTTAGGTTAATGTTTAATTATTTATGGCTTGACCCTCAAAGTCCCCAGCGGAGTCGCCAAACTGTCGTAACATGCAAATCGCGAGATCTGAGCGCTAGACGCATTGGAAAGGAGTCGCCACCAATCTTTTTTATCAAGGTGTGATTGGTCACCTAAGTTGATTAACCATTTTAATGTGTTCTTAATAGTTAAATTAAGTCCATTAATTATGATTAACCATTGGTCTTTGTTACCAGATTTTGGACTCGGGGGTTCGATTACGTGTAGGGAAGGTATTAGCACCCCTACAACGCCTTTCAAAATGACAGTACCATTTAACTAAACATTAACCCTTTAGCCTTAATTTTTACTTTGATCCTTTAAATTTATGATTGTTAAATTTACCCTTTTAATTGAATTGTCTTCAATTTCCTCATATTTTGACAAAAATTTTGGACAATTAAATATCCACAAAGAACTATTACTCTACATCTCTTTGATTATTCTTATTAATCAACATTATTGCAAATCTCACTTTTAGTTTTTGAATTTTGATTATATCTTTTTATATTTAGACCTTTTAATTTTACAAAAGAAAAAAAAATCGGACATAACTTCAATTTATCTTCCTGCCTATATACTGGTTAAAGGACAAAATATGATTATACAAATATAATAGTATATAAAATTCAAACATCAAGAACAGTCACCAAAAATTAAAAAAAAATGAAAGAAATTAAATAAGAACAGTACAAAGGAAACGAATTGAAATTATTGTGCCAAAAAAACGAATTAGGACTGTAACTAAAAAAAAAGTCAAGAAAAGCACATAGCATCACATGTGAAGAAACAATATTGAATATATACTTTTTGAACACTATTACTTACTTTGCTTTGTGATTTGGTAAAATAACAGACGAAATCCACCAAAAAAATACAACTTTTCTCTCAACAAAGAAATACTCTCTGTATCGCCTCACTCGGTCTCTCTATCCGTCTCTTGTGTCTGTGTTTTTTGTGTCTCTGTATATGTGTGTATCTAGGGTTAGGAAAATAGAGTCTTTATATAGGCCAGTAATTCTTTGGGAGCAAGTGTAGGAAACTACGAGGAAATTTCTTACATAGACCTATTTTATATGTGCTAAATAATTATTTGACCCACTTAACTGACCCAAATAAATTACTAAAACCCAAACCCCACTTAAAACAATTTAACCCAAATCTAACCAGGCCACATCATTGGACTTTTTCCATACTAAACTTAGACTTGGCCTGAACCAAATTTCGGTGTCTACAACCTCCCACCTTTTGACACTTTTGCCCTTTGTTTCATTTTCCTCTAAAACCTTCAAACTAAAAATCTCAAATTTTCAAGTCAATCACCAAAAATAATTATCATAAACCCTATATTGACCCTAATTAATATTAATTATCATAAAAAATCATAATTTTAAATTATTT
>AWWV01008447.1:0-76403 GCA_001974805.1 Corchorus capsularis
GTCCAATACTTATTAAAGGACAAAAGGAAATTAAAGGAAAATCTTTTGTTTTAAAAAAAAACGTTTAAAGAAGAGAAAAAAAAAAGATGAACAGGCTGGGTCGCGATCGGGTCGCGCCCCGTCATGGTCCGGGTCACGTGCGACCCGCGATCGCGACCCGCCTGTTCTTTTTTTTTTTGCTTCTTTAAAGGTTTTTTTTAAAAGATTTTCCTTTAATTTCCTTGTGTCCTTTAATAAGTATTTGACAATTCATTTAATTTAAATGGGTATGGATATGTCAATATTAGGAAGAGATCTTTAATATGTGATTAATGATAAATAGATATTTGTTTTTTTACCTTTTTTTAAAAAAAAAAACGTACTTTCAATCCGAAAAATCTTTGTTCATGCGTTTTGATGTTGTTTTACTTGAATGATTTTGAATGATTGAGTTTTGAAAGTTTGAAGGTTGAGAGAATTTGAGAGAATTGAAAAGTTTAAAGTTTGATGGAAAATAAAGCAAAGGGCAAAATAGTCCAAGAGGGGGGCGGTGGCTAGTAAAATGGGGCGGTATTTAGTAATTCATTTTTTAAAACTATTGTAAATAAATTTTTTAAAAAATTGATCTAGGCGCGGTGCCGTCCCCGGAGGACGGCAGACCACGGTTGGTGCCATCCCCGGAGGACGGCACCGCGCTTAGATCAATTTTTTTAAAAAAAAAAATTTTAAATTATGATTTTTTAATGATAATTATTATTAATTAGGATCAATATAGGGTTTATGATAATTATTATTGGTGATTGGTTTGAAAATTTGAGATTTTTAGTTTGAAGGTTTTAGAGGAAAATGAAGCAAAGGGCAAAAGTGTCAAAAGAGGGGCGATAACTAGCAAAAAGGGGGCGGTATTTAGCAATTCAGTTTAAAAATTAAAATTAAAATACTTGTGCAGCGTGCTCATTATTTTTTTTAGATCAAATAATCACTTTCATTAATCAATAATCAGAGATTACACACGCCGGGAGGAATAGTCCCGCACCATACGATTATCCAGCTCAATCTTAGCTAGGGAATGTGCTAATACATTGGCTTCCCTATTTACAAATTGATACGTACATAAATTAAATAGGATTGCCAAATCTCTAATTTCATCTATAACTACCACTATATTAAATACACAAACAAATAACTTACAAAGAAAACTCATACAAACAAATAAATTACAAAGAAAACTTACATTATGTGAGAGTAGAACCCAAGACCTCATGGTCCAGGTATACTGAAATTAAGAGTCCAGCACTCTACCACCAGGCCAAATGCCCGATGCTTATTAGCAACAATTGTTACATCTATACTATATATAAAAGTACGAGTTTTGTAAAACTTTTGAATCGCCCATTATACCCTTATTTTTCGAACATATTTCTAAATTATCATTGTTTAAACTGTTGCAGTTTTACTCTACTAAAAACTCCATTTTCTTAAATTAATTTATATCTTTATAAATATTCCATTTAAGGTAAAGTTATTTGTACTACCATAAACCATACTACTTTGCTACACTACCTATATCCAACGGTTGTTATTCAAATCAAGTCCACATCCAATGGTTACAAGTGGTAGTATACAAGAGTAGTGTGTCTAGGGGTAGTACGCATAGCCTTGTCAATTTATTTATACACTTATTTTTCTAACATATTTTAAACTGCGTTTGCTAACATATTTCTAAACTGTTACAGTTTTACTTTACTAAAAAATCCATTTTTTAAATTAAATCTATATCTTTATAAATATTTTATTTATACCTTTATTTTTCTAACATATTTTAAACTACTTTGTTTAAACTGTTATATATTTACTCTACTAAAAACTCTATATTTTTTAATTAAATCTAAATCTTTATAAATATTTATTTTTACTATTTTAAAAATTGAGATATATTAGAATTTCTTGAATATATTTCTTAAATGTTATTTTTTAAACTTTTGCAGTTTTATTCTACTAAAAACTCTAATTTTGTTTAATTAAATTTAATATATTTATAATTATTTTATTTTTTACCATTTTAATTTAAGAAAATGGTAGACTTCGACGCCTACCTAATTTTTTTTTTTAAAAAATTGGGAGCGCCATTGTTTGTATTTTTTTATCTAATTCATGTGCTTTACTTTCCATATTTTTTTTATTGGTACTAGCTTGTGTTTATACCATGATTTACACCCAGGGTAATCAGGTAATTGCTCACAATGAATGGCCAAGATTTAATCCCCTAAGTCCTATGGATGGCTGGATTTAATCCACCCTAGGCCAAATCCAACTAGAAAAGAATTGAATTTTGATATTATTTCCTTAATTATTCCTAAATTAATTATAGAAATTAGAGAATTTAAGGAAATTAAATATTTTTATTTAAAATACATTGAGGCCACCCCATTTACTATATGAATTGGGTCAGGCTGGCTCATGCTCTTGAATCTGGATTTAAGCCATCCCGGGATAAAGTTTTCATATTTTTTCAATTAAGGACACTGGAATTAGGGCTTAGAATTCGAGATTGAAGATGAACGACTTTGGGGTTACGTCCTTTATTAACGTTGTTCAGGAATATCATGATGAACACACTGTCCAAATTTCAGCTCATTCCGAGCTCGGAAGTAACTTTTGTATTTTTTGCAATTAAGGACAGAATCCAATCCCGGGACGATTTTTGCATGGCGATTTCACCATTGGCACAAAATCTTAGTTTTCATGCAATATAAAGGCTATACGGAGAAATTGAGCCATGTTCGACCATTTTCGTAACTTAAGTGATTTTTCTAGTGTTATCAAGGAAACAATGGGAATCTTTCCTACACACCTCACCATTGGTTCAAAGACATCCCTCTCCGCATTCTTTGTGGTTGATTCAACTTCAACTTAGAATGCTTTTGCTTGGAAGAGATTGGATCCACTCCAATTGGTGTGTACCATCGTCCATGCACCAAATGCTTATGTTTTGGAATGGTGAAGAGGTTGAAGTGGTGAAGGCAGATACCAAACCATTCAAAGTTGAGTCTCATGCAGTTGATGTGAGATTTTATGATGGTAGCAGCGGGCCAGTTGGATTCATGGGCCAAGACAAATATGGCCGACCAATACCAATGCTTTCTACATAAGAAATTGAGAAAGATACCTTGAAAAAGGCTATGGAAAATCTTGTGCGGCCAAATGCTATAATTCCTTATAGGCCGCTTCCTTGTTCTCCTATCATTAAAGAGATTCCATGAATCCACACCAAAAAGAAGTAGAAGTGGCCAACAAGACTTTGAAGAAGTTGTCGGCCTACTCACTTGAACAAAAACTACAATGTCTAAAGAACTTAGCCGCCCCAGTAGCTAATGCGGTTTACCAAAATCAAAATAAAAATCAAGATGAGATCACCATAGATGAACTTGACCATGCACTCATGAAACTTGATGATCTCAAAGCCGAAGTACAAGATCTTTTACTTGAAGTTGATCTTGGCACCGACGGAAGGCATAGGCCAGTTTACATAAGTCAACTCTTGGCCGAAGAAGACAAGCCACGATTCATCGCACTCTTGAAGGAGTATAAAGATTGTTTCGCATGGGACTATGATGAAATGCCTGGCTTAAGTCAAGAATTGGTTGAGCACCGACTCCCAGTCATAGATGGATACTGCCCTTATCAACAATCTCCTAGAAGGATGACAAATGATGTCATTCTTAAAGTTAAAGAGGAAGTTAATAGACTTTTTAAAGCTGATTTTATCCGCACTGCAAGGTATGTAGAATGGATTTCTAACATTGTACTTATGGTAAAGAAAAATTGTAAAATTAGGGTGTGTGTTGATTTTCGTAACTTGAACTCAGCCACCCCTAAAGATGAATATCCCATGGCTGTTGCAGATCTCTTAGTAGATGGTGCCGCCCAACATAGGATGTTATCATTCATGGATGTTCATAGTGGCTACAATCAAATCTACATAGCAAAAAAGGATATTCACAAGACCATTTTTCGATGTCCTGGTACAATTGGCACATTTGAGTGGATAGTGATGCCATTTGGACTCAAAAATGCTGGTGCAACCTATCAAAGGGCAATGAATGCCATCTTCCATGACATGATTGGTAAGTTTATGGAAGTTTACATTGACGATGTAGTGGTCAAATCCCATAATTCTTTAGACCACATCGATCATTTAAGAAGATCATTCGAAAGAATGAGGTAACATGGCTTACAAATGAACCCTTTAAAATGTGCTTTTGGCGTTGGTGCAGGCAATTTCCTTGGATTTTTGGTTTATCAAGAAGGCATTGAGATAGACCAAAACAAGGCAAAGGCTACTATGCAAGCAAAGGGGCCATCCACGAAAAAGGAGCTCCAACGATTCCTTGGGCAAATAAACTTTTTACGAAGATTCATCTCCAACACTGCTGGTAAAACTAAAGTGTTCTCACCACTGTTGAGATTGAAGAATAATGAAGAGTTCCAATGGAATGAAGAGCACCAATAAGAACTTGAGGTGATCAAAAATTACTTAGCATCACCACCTGTCTTAGTTCCTCCTAGGAAAGACAAACCTTTGTACTTGTATATTTCGGTCACAACATCGTCTATTGGATGTTTGTTGGCCCAAGAAGTAGAAAAAGGAAAGGAACAAGCAGTGTATTATCTAAGTCGGACTCTCACCGATGTTGAGAATAGGTATAGTCTGATTGAAAATCTTTGTCTATCACTTTATTTTGCAGCAATAAAATTACGCCATTATATACTCTATTTTAATGTCTGTATTATTGCCAAAACTGATATAGTGAAGTACATGCTAACTCGGCCCATGCTTAAAGGCCGACTCGGAAAATGGTGCTTGGCACTTTCTGAGTTTAGTTTCAAATACATCCCACAAAAGGTTGTTAAAGGCCAATCTATTGCAGATTTCTTGGCCGACCATCCTTGCATTGATCTTGGTGAGGAATTTGAAGATTCAGTCGAAGTCATGGAGATAGCATTGAGACCTTGGACACTAGAGTTTGATGATTCTAGCACCACAGATTCAGCAGGTTCGGGGATTATCATTTCATCACCTCAAGACACATGTACCATGATGGCTTTTCACCTAGACTTCGATTGCACCAACAACCAAGCGGAATATGAAGCACTCATAATTGGTTTGGAGATGCTTAGAGAGATGAAAGCCTAATTCATACATATAAAGGGTGATTCACTATTGGTTATCAACCAACTCACCGAAGATTACAAATGTATAAGTTCATCTTTATTGTTGTATTATGCCATGGCTATTCAATTGATGGATGAGTTCGACGACGTGAGCATTGAACATGTTCCTCGATACCAAAATGAAGGAGCAAATGTTGCAGCACAGTTGGCATCTAGTATCACTTTCCAAGATGACATATGGAAGAAAGTGGTGCATGTCGAAAGAAGAAGTATGCCATTAACATTCAACAGAGAGAATGTGTTTGAAGTTTGCAACATAGATCATCACCACACCGATTAGCGAGAACCATTCATTCAATACCTTAATAATCCATCCATAAAGGTTAATCGAAGGATAAGGACCTTGGTCGTGCACTATACTTTGTTGGCCGATGAGCTATATCGAAGAGGTGAAGATGGTGTTTATCTAAGATGCTTAGATAAGGAAGAAGCCAAAAAAGTGGTGAAAGATGTACATCAAGGCTTGTGTGGAGCACCAAGCCGGAAGAAAAATGAGATGGCTTATACGCTGTCATGGCTTTTATTGGCCATCGGTGCTGAAAGATTGCATCGAATTTGCTAAAGGATGTGAAGAATGCCAAAAATATGGACCTGTTTTTAGGCTTCCATCCGAAGAGCTACACTCAATTATAAAACCATGGCCGTTTAGAGGTTAGGCAATTGACCTAATTGGAAAAAATTTCCCACCGGCCAAGGGAGGAGTGTGCTTCATCATCGTTGCTACAGACTATTTCACCAAATGGGTGGAAGCTAAGACAATGAATAACACCACCCATGTGGAAGTTAAGAAATTCATAGTGGAGAACATCATTCACCGCTTTGGAATTCTAGAAACACTTACGACAGATCAAGGCACCAACTTTTATGGCAAGCTAGTTGTGGAGATGGAAAAAGAGTATGGTATCAAATTTACAAGGTCTACACCATATTATGCGCAAGCAAATGGGCAAGCCGAGGCATCCAACAAAGTAATCTTGTCTATCATTGAGAAAATGATCAAGAATGCACCAGGTTAATGAGACGAGCATCTACCAAAGGCATTATGGGCATACCATATGTCTCAACGTTCCAGCACTGGTGTAAGTCCCTATAGTCTCACTTATGGCCACGACGCCATAGTGCCAGTAGAGATCTTGGCCAAATCGGCCAGGGTAGCATTCCAAAATAATTTGACTTGGGAAGAATACAATGAATCCATGATGATTGATTTTGAAGATGCAGAGTCAGATTGATTATCGACTTTAGATCACTTGCAAGCTCAAAAGAGGAAAGCCGAGAGAAGCTACAACAAGAAGGTGCGCCGCAAGTTTTTCATTGAAGGAGAGTTAGTGTGGAAAGCTACTTTGCCTATTAGTAAAAGAGATAGAATAATGGGAAAATGGACACCTAAATTGGGAAGGTCCATTATGTATAAGGAAAGTGCTAAAAAATGGTGCTTATTGGCTTGAAACTCGAGATAGGGAATGGCACCCCAAATTCATCAATGGTAGATACTTGAAAAAGTATTATCCAAGTGCATGGGAAGCTAAATCAGTGCCAGAACTTGAGTTCGAACCGATTCATGAAGAAGATGGAGTGGAAATTATGGCAGTGCATCAATGTTCGGCCATATTGTTCACCAACGTATAGTTGAATACTTAAAAACTCTTAGTGGACATATGATCACGTCGTCAATGATCACAAAAATAAATGCTGAACAAACTCGAACAAGTAGTTAGGGCAAGCATAGGTCGATCCCACAGAGAGAATTATTGGCTCTTTTCAACTCAGTTTGTCACAAAGAAACAGAGGTTAAGCAATTCAAACTAAATAGAAAGCAATTATAAAGCAATTAAAAAAAAAGGAAACAAAAATTAATAAACACCTTCCCAATATAAGATCAATCTCTCTCTTGACAAATAAAAACCTGGATAATTGGATTACCAAATCAATTTAATTCAATCCTTGGCAAGGAATCTGAATACTAGTTATTCTTCTTCATCCTAATCCATCAATTATAAATCCAATTAGTACTAGTTATTCCTAATTAAACATCTTTTATCAATTACCAAAATTAGCTACTAGTTATTCACCAATTTAAGCAATCAGCAAAGCATTAAGAGAACCATATATAAACCAAGCTTATACTTATGATTACTAGTTATTCATCTAAGCATAAGATCAAATCAAATCCCAATTTAATACTTCAATTACTAGTTATTCATTGATCATATTAAATCATGCTACTAACAATTAGATCCAATTACTAGTTATTCACTGAATCTAATCTAGCAATTGTCATGCAAAGATTATAATTAGACAGGCCTAAATCTAACAACAATCAATTCACAACATAGCAATAATCATAGGGATTGATAAGAAAATATGAATCAAATCATCAAGAATACAAATTACATCATGATCGAACTCACCACATCAAAATCGATAAGAACACAAGGTATCTTAATTGAAATCAACATGATCAAGTCAATATGCTTAAAACTCCTCCCCATGGATTAAATTGTCAAGAGATTGATTATCACTTACATTGGAAAGATTAAAGAGACTTACTCACTCATGATTGGAGAAGACATAATCGAAATCTTGATCATAAACAAGACAAAGAAACAAGTCGACTAGAGTGAAGAACTCTAGAAGTCGACAACTTCTTAGTTGTGAGAATTATCTCCAATTGTGTGTTATGAAAAATCCTAAGATAATCTTACCTATTTATAGGAAAACCTAAGACACATCCTACCTTTATGACAATCAATACAAGCCTTTAGATGTGGCGGCAATAAGGGTAAGATAGACATCTAAAATCTAGTCCTAATCTAACTAGGAATTGCATCAACTTTGTCTCCAAACAAGAGCTTTGATTGGTTGAAGTAGATCATCCTCACTAATTAGGATCCTTCTTGGCCAATTGAAGCGTTCCTCATCATCATAAGCAGCTGCACAAACCGTCCATAGCCTCCCAAAGTCGGCTTAGGCTTTTCCTAAGTCAAGTAGGAATTTTGGCAAATCTGTCCAGAATCTTCAGGGGTAAAATCGACCATCTTAACGGTAAAATTGGACTTTGAGGTCAAAAGCAAAGTTGTAGAGCTCTGAGTCCTCTCTCCAACAGTATATCATTTGCATTTTTCTGAGCTCTGAATCAAAAGATATGGATTTGATACCGAAACTGCACATAAGAAGTCCTATGTTGACTAGGTCTTGAAATTATTGCATCATCAGAATTATTTGCATTATTGCATCATAATTACTGATTGAACTTGAACTTCTTCATTGGTCATGAAAACATCCCATTAGGCTATAGATCTTCAGATTTGGGTTTCAAGACATCAAATTTAGCTTTTTAGGCTTCATGAGCTTACTGGGCCTACTGGGCCAAAATCAGTAGCTTCTCCAAATAGCTCCAAAATTGCTCCAAATCTTCATCTTCTTAAATAATAACTCCAATTGGTCCTAAAAACACAAAGATATTGAACTATTATAGGGAAAATAGCATTGATTAGTCACAAAACAGTATAAATTAGCATATAAAATAAGCACTTAAATATGACTTATCAACATAACCGCCCCAAGTGCGTACTTGCGACTTTTAAATAAAACAAAAATATTTTTCCTTTGATTTTTAATGGAAAATATTGTTTTTATTGCTAAAATTATAATTGGTGACGAAATAGAAAGAAAGTGTGGCTTAAAGCCATCTTAAATGACAAAAGTTACTTTTGGCACCGTCACCAAAAAAGAGAAAAGCTTGAATTTTTAAGCTTTAATTTTTGGCCCAAATTGAAAGATTGGAGCCGAATTTTTTAGGGTTTTTATGGCTTTGCACCGATTGCAAGTAAGGCCATTACCCTAATTCATCAATTTTTGGTTATTTGGTGTAATCGAATTTATACCATAATCAAACATGAACAAGATCTACATGGCTAAAATAAATTCATAAGCCATTAGATAGGAAATATTTCAAAATTAAATTTCTAGTTGGCTATATAAACTTAGCCACTTATGCATAAAATTCATAGTTGGCAAAAACATGTGCCACCAATTCAAGTTGCAGTTGTTCAAAATGGAAGTGCATAAACCAAAATTTAATCATCCATAAGCACCAAAACCACAAAGAGGTGCAATCATCAAATTTCCTATCCTGTTTCTTGCTCTTACCCAGTGATTTAGGAAGAAATTGCCTCTAAAAGAAGTATTCATCTACATAAGAAGCAAGAAGACTTTCAAGGAAGTCTTCTCCGTGATTACCTTCTCATAATCGGCTTTGGACTTAGAAAGATCCTCAGCTTCCTTCATGATGTGATCACAATCCAGAAAAGCCGACTTCTCCCTCTCGGAGGACAATTCAACAAATCTTTTCTTGATGGTAACCGCCCTAGCCATGATAGTGTCAAGCTCATCCTGAAGTAAAGCCTCTTCATTGCTTAAGGGAACCAAATTACAAGCTCTAGAGACATCAGAATCAAGCTTGGCTTGCCGACCTTCATATTGCCTCTGTTTGGAGCAACACTCATTGAATTGAGCAAGTGTGGGGCACCATTTAGAGAGAAACAACTCAAGATGCCTACGAAAGTTGCGCCAAATCCCTTTCCTCAAGTTCAGGTGCAATGGACAAAGTAAGAGCAAAAACATAAAAGACATCCAATGACTCAGCACCGGCAGCTCCGATGACATTGGCAAGAAGTTCCCTGAGGCCTTTTAGAGCTTCCACTAATTCAGTTTCAAAAGGAGATTGAGGACATGAAGCTGCTAAAATTCCAGAAGCTTCTGGTAGGCCTTTGAGATGATTATCTTCAAAGAATCACATCTCTTAGCCAATGTAGCAAGATCCTGAAAGAAACCACCAAGTAAGTATTTTACTTGCAAATTTCAAAATATTTGAAATAGATTGCATAAAGTATGGTTTCTTACCGAGGAGAAGGAAGCCTTTGATTTAGCAAAAGGAGTTAGTGCCACCAAAATCTCATCATCAGAGGAATTTGGATTAGCCTTTTGAGGTGATGGTGCCACATTTAGATCAACCTAAAAATAAATTTGGTGAATAATATGTATTTACGGAATCAAGAAAGTAAAGAAGTAAGGTGCAAAAACTTACTTGATCTTGTGAAGGAGACTTGTTGGCCGAAGCTCTTGGTGTAGGTACAACAACTTTCTTCTGGATTCCAACATTTGAACATGGTGTAGTACTAGTGGCATCAAAGTCAGAAATCGGATCTCTTGCCATCTGCACCAAATAACCAGAAGGCAAAAATCATAAACCATTGAAAAAAGGGAAGAAAAGCTTACCTCATCCAAGTGATCCACGACATTGCCACCATCTTGAGAATCAGAACCCATATCTTTCAAGATGTTTGCCAATGCACCATTATCAGCTTGCACCTTGGCTAAATCATCTTCCATGTCACCAAGAGAAGTGGTGTCATCCGAATGGCTATCTACAAGTTCAACTTCGTTTTGGCCATTTTCTGAAGCCATGCGATGTGTTGAAAGGGGAGGAGGAGAGTAAGGTGGTGAATCATCATCAACATGTTCACGTGGTGAAGGACTTTTTGCCACCTTGATTGGAATAAATTCAAGCAAAAATTAAATGAAATTCATATAATTTAAGTGATGAGTTTAAAGAAAGCATTTTAACACATACTTAAATAGTGTTACCACCAGAGGAGGAGAAGTGGTGCCATTTTCACCATCCAAGTCGACATGAGTAGCTTCCTTGTTCGAACTTGGCACTCCCTTCTTTTGTTTCTTAGGTAAATTTCCACCATCTTCTTCATTGGAAGGTGCAGTACGTTTTGGTGTGGAAGGATTCTTTGGTGCAGGAAACAATTTGGATGCAGAAGAAAGAGTTAAGCAAAGAAACAAATATGGTAAAATGTTCAAAGTAAACAAGGAAAAGAAGTACCTAGAGGAAAGCTGAGCCGAGCAAGCACTGCTTCAACACCCTCACTAGTCACTTCATTCCAAATATTGGACCATCACTCAGAGAAATCAGGTGCGGCTTGAGGTAAAAGGGGAGTGATGTTGAATCTTTCATTTATTCGCTTCCCCTCCATCAATTTGTGGGCATCATGATAACTTTCTTGTCCATAAACCAATCTCTGAGGTGGCAGCACCGATTTTTAGAGAAAAGAGGAGGTGCAGGAATCTTCTGGGTGTAGCCAAACTGTCTACTAAACAAGGGAGGGAAGTACATTTCGAAACTTGGCTTGATCTTTCCATTAATTTCAAGGCCAAATAGGGGATCCATTCTAACAAGGTAATTGATCCAAACATGTTTCACCACTTTAGAATTCTTGAGTGTAGGACGTAATTTGAACCAAAAAGGTCTTATGGGACAGTGCTGAAATATGAAGAATTCATGCTCCTTCATGTCCCAGAAGTATTGAAAAATGAAATCAAGTTCATCTGACTTTGGCCTCAAACCATGGTATAAAGTACCATAACAACATGTGTTAGCAAGAGAAGAAGATCTAGTTGGTGCCAAGCTAGGGAAATACATCCAAGCCCATAGCTTCGCCACCCACAAAGCACCATTCGGTGCAGTATTCTTATCTTCAAAGATGCTGAAAAAACTTTTGTATATCACACTAAGAACAAATTGCCCAAGAGCCAAATGCCTACCAAAAGCCATGATCTTAGTCAATTTAATATGTTCTTAACTGCAACCTTTTGAAGAAGAAAATACCATGAACTTACTAATTAGGCATAGCATGAAGGCTGTTAATTATTCTGCACTAGGAGGCACATCACCAATTTCTGCACATTCAGTAATGAATACACCGAAAGTAGCTTTTGCACCATTGGGCATAAAAATGGTGAAGTCATTTTCTTCATCTGGATAGATAGACATGGCGCTAGAAATCCCATCCCCATGGCAAGGAAGACCAGTGAGTGCAGCAATGTTTATTAAAGTAATAGACATCGGCCCATATGGGAAGAAAAGGAATTCCAGCACTTGTTCCAATAGCAAGACAGTGCATCCAATAGAGTGTCATCGTATTGAAACTCATATTTGGTAAGCTGAACAAAGGTTAACAAGTCTCGATCCTTTAATTGTTGCCTACAGTGCAGCACGACTCTGTCAACCCATTCAAGCCACCCTTTTGAACCAGTTGGCTAAGATGGAGCTGCACACCTCGGTTCAAAGGGAAATGTTGGCTCACTTCCTTGGAGGGTTTGCCGATGAATGAATTGGCAATGAAGTCACCTTGTTACTCCATTCTATCACGAGAAATCTTCAATGCATATTGAAGTTCATCTAAAGGCTTCTCAAGGGGTTTCTGTTTATTTTTACTACTCGCCCCACTCTCTGCACCAACATCTACATTAGTTGTTGCACCAAACAGAAAGAAGATTTTTGTTAGAATTTATAACAAATAAATATTTAAAGCAAAATGGTGCATAGTACAAACAAATTGCAGCCTTATTTTCCCTTTAAATGAGGACCTCGCGGCATCATTATGAGAAGTTTCCTTGGCCAAATTAGACTTAATGCCTCGGCTATGGTTGTTGTTACCATCTGATGGCTTAGTTTCCTTTGGAGCCATGAAGTTTCGATGAGACAAGGGCTTGGAGGAAGAAGAAATTTCGATGGAAGCAGCAAAGGAAGTTAACGTCGATATGAGGCAAAGAGGGGATGAAGTTTTTCAGCCTTAAAGGTTTAAAGCAAATAAAACTCTAGTAATCTTAATTATTTACATAAAGAATAAAGATTAGGAGGGCATTGTTTATACCATGATTTACACCCAGGGTAATCAGGTAATTGCTCACAATGAAGGGCCAAGATTTAATCCCTAAGTCCTATGGATGGCTGGATTTAATCCACCCTAGGCTAAATCCAACTAGGAAAAGAATTGAATTTTGATATTATTTCCTTAATTATTCCTAAATTAATTATGGAAATTAGAGAAACTAAGGAAATTAAATATTATAATAGTTTAAGGAAAATTATTTAATACACCGTCAGTGTAGTTTAGCAGACTGCACGTGCGGGTCTAGAAGGGTGACATGTGTCTCTTTACGGACTAGATTGAAATATTAAAAATCTAATTAATTCTGAAATGTGGTACTTGTCAACCTTTGACCCACGGAGTCCAAAAACTACACTGACGGTGTATCAAATAATAACTCATAGTTTAAACAATGACATTTAAAAAGTATATTCAAAAAATAAGATTACAATTGTCGATTCAAAAGTTTTATCGAATAATACAAAGATAGTTTAGAGAAATATTTAGATCATATTTATAAGACATTAATGAGTAAAATAAAGGGTTTTTTTTTCTTCTCTCCTAGGCGGCTCCAGTGATAGTTTTCATCTTGTCTTGTACAAGTTATTTTCCCTTGGTAATTCTCTTGGATTTCTTAAGGTTTTGGGGCTAGTTTCTCTTGTTTCGGTTCTTTCATCTGTGCTATTTGATTTTGTCTCCTGTTCAGTTGCCTTTCTGTGTGGGTCTTTATGGCGGAAAGTCTTGTTTAGCAGTGTTCGAAAATGTCTTTGACAGATGCTGAAAGGAATAAAATTGTTATTGATGAGAATTGGCTTGGGGAAGAAGATGATGGTTGGTTTTGTCTCTTAAGGAAATTTTTATCTAAGCGTTCTATCAACTTGGAAGCAATGAGAAATGTGATGTTTAAGGTTTCGGGTCTTTCCAAAGGGTTATCAATCAAGGAAGTTGGAGATAGGGTCTTCCTCTTCCAATTTGAGGATGAGCTGGAGAAGGATCGAGTTTTCCTCTCTTAGCCATGGTTTTTCAACAAGGCACTAATGGTTTTGAAGGACTATGATGGATTTAAATCATTAGAGCAGATTGATTATGAGTATTGCCCTTTTTGGGTTTAAGTATTTGGTTTACCCATCTGAATGATTTTTGAAAAATTGATTAAGCTGCTAGGAGTTTCTTTGGGTGAAGTTTTAGAAGTTGATCTAAATTGGGGCAATTTTGTTCACATTCGGGTTGAATTGAGCATGGTTAAGCCATTGAAGCCAACAATGATTCTGTCCATTCCTTCCATTGGAAATATCCATGTTGAGTTCAAGTATGAGAAGTTCCTCACTATTGTTGGGTTTGTGGGATACTTGATAACCAGGAGGATGATTGTCTGACTGCAATGGCCATGAGGAAGGCTCGAGGCATGGTGGATAGGTCTTTCGCATGTTTTCTTCAGGTAGAGGCTCCGCATACTTGGTCAGGAAAGTTCGAAAGTATGGTGGTGTATAGTGTTAAGTCGGCTAGGCAGTCGGGGTTTGAGGTTTTGTTTAAGAGTGGGGGTGGAAACAATTGTACGACTAGTCAGAATTCTCAAAGATGTTCGGTTAGTCATTTAGTTACCAGAGGGTGCGAGATTCGTGGGCAAGGAGTGTAGAAAAATCAGGAACACGTTGCTAAAGAGTCGTATAGTAGCAAGTCGATTCAAATTGAAAAGAGTCCTCCTCTTTGTCTTCTTGATGCTGAAACAACTGCTACACTTTTTAAGGGATCACATGCAAAATCGGTGGCCAAGGATTTTATTAGTTTGGGCCAAGATTCGGGAGGGCTATGTCAACATGGTAAGGGGAAGTTAATTGAAACTATTTGGGATTTTAATAATGAAGCTGAGGTGGGCTCAATTCAACCAGATTTGGACCAAAGAAAACCAAAAGATGGCCAAACACAAGTCATTCCTGGAATTGGACCGATTCTCCAAGTTTTGGGCCATGAGGTTGGTAATGTAGTTTCTAATTCTTTGCATTTAGCTAAGTATCGGGAAATTGTAAGTGGAGAAACCAATTCCTATCATTTGATCTTAGACATTGGGGAAACTCTGTTTACTTTTGTGTTTGGAGTAGGTACCTATTGTGGCCAGAAAAACAAGCGAGGTTGGAAGGAAGCAGCTAGGGTGGTTCCAAAACAGTCCGGTGGTGCTGGTAATAATGCAATTGTTTTTAAGAATGGGAGGAAAAGGAGCTCGGGTTCTGATCGGTCGTCAGCGAATCATAAAAATAATCCCAACAATTATTAACTATAAATAGCTAGGGCAAATAGGGGTCGATCCCACAGAGAGATAGGTTATTATTCTTTTTCTTATTAAAAACAAAATAAATAAAGAGAATTTTGGAAATAGAATTGAATTAAATCTAGCAAATAAGTAAAATTAACTAAGAAAACAATCAAGGAAATTAAAGAAAACAATTAATCAAAAAGCAGTGAATAGATTGAGAAAGCAATTAAAGAAAACCCTCCAACATAGAATTAATCTCCCTCTTGACATAAATAACATGGATCATTGATATCTAAAGATTATGAAAACTTTGGATAGCTTGTTGGAATTAAATCCTAAATTACCTTAATTAGATAAGATTTCCCTTCCAGGCTTAAATTATCCCTATCATTCTTTTAGCAATTAATTTCCCTTCCGGGCTTAAGAACCACTAAAGAACAAATCATTAAGAACTAGTAATTTATAAACAAGCACAACAAACAATTTCTTGCCCATTGATTCTTATCTCTCTTGGAAGGAATTTCCATTCTCCTCCAATTGCTACAAACGATTAAATCTGAATTTCCATCCTAGATTTAATCTAGCTAATGTTAACTTAATTTATTAAGATAGTGTCGACTTCAATCAATCAAAACAAGCAACATAGAATTAAAACAGAGATCTAAGAAATACCCTAAACAACTTTCATATATAAGCACAAAATCTCACCATGATATAAGTCAAGAGATCAATTAAATTATACATTGGAGAAAATAAAAGGATTACTCACTCATGAATTGAGTGAGCATCCACAAATAAGAAGAAGAGAACTTATCTATGGATGAAGAAGAGAAGGGGGGCAGCGACTCCAAGAGTTTCTCCTCCAAATCTTCAAGCAACTCTACAATATTTTCTTATGGGAATAGAATACATAAAAACCTAGACCTACGGTGGCTATTTATAGTGGAAAATTAACCTAAGGACTCCTATTAGACTTAGGATACATGTCTAGGACGGTTTTGGGACTGACTTGGTCTCCAAGTTGGCATAAAAGTCTTCATAGAGTAGAATCCAAGTCAAAATAGGATCCTGGAAAATTCCAGAAATCGCACAGCAACTTCGACTTCAAATTCGGGCTTGACGATGGCAGAACTGGGCTTTGGTCTTCAAAAGAAAGTTGTAGATCTCGGAGTTAGCTTTCCAACGGCTACTCATGGGCCTAAAACGGACATCTGAGTAGAAAGTTATGGCCTTTTTACCGAGCCTGCGCTGAATCCTAATCCAAGTAGGACTAGTATCGGGTTTATTGCGGGATTTAGATATTCTTTTGGATTTGTGGAGCATAAATTGGGATTTTAACTCCAATTATGACCTTATATGGGCTGAGTATTATCCCATATAAAATATCCAAAATTTCTTAACTTCCGGGCTTCTTCTGGGCTTGGCTTCAATCCTTCGCAATTAAAGCTCCAATCTTCAATTCTTGCTTCTTGAAATAATTCTTCAATGATCTTCAAGTCTTCAAATCGTCTTCAAGAAATCTTCAAACACGAACTCCGAATCTCCAAATCTATACTCAAAATTACTTTACTCATATCTGTGTAAAAAGTCATCAAAATAGCTCTAAAAGTAGTGAAAATTAACAAATTTCCAATTTCACATCTCTTAAAGACTCAAAACACAAATATCATCAAAATAAGGCAAATTAGAGTATAAATAGACCCAAAACATAGTAAAATAGCCATAAAAATAGGGTTGTTTTTGACTCGATCAGTTTCCAATTCAGGGCCAGGCAACGATCATGGAGCTTTGAAGCGTTCTAAAGAATAGGAGATGCCTTTGCCTGCTGATAATCAGGTTCTTTGCTACAATGGAAACCATGATAATAATCATTTTAATGTAACGATGGAGGTGGCCAAGGATAATAACCAATACCAAGCACCATGAATTATATTGTTTGGAACTGCCGGGGCCTTAGGGCACCTCGGTCAGTTCACGCTTTAGTTAAGTTGGTACATTGTAATAAGCCCCGTCCCAGCTTTTTCTTTTTTCTGAGACTAAGCACAATGTTAATGAAATGGACTGGATTATGTCCCATTTATGATGCGCCAAGGGCTTAGCATGGTCTTGAAGAGCACAATGGAGCTAATGGAGATCATTCCTCGGATAAACTTGGAGATGTCTCGGATATTCAAGAAGCTGCTATGGTTGATCCTGGTTTAAAAGGAAGCATGGAGGAGCATGGAAGGGGTGAAACCTAGATCATAACATTAGAGGTTAATTGTCAACGAGATGCGGGTTAATCTTCTTAGCATGTTGGAATTAGCATCACGTCTGTTCTTATACCAATTATTCAAATGGAGTTGTTTAAGATATTAAGAGGATTACTTTGTTTCAATGAAAGTTGATGTCTACGTCTTAGGCTATATACCGATTTGGGATGATTTATGATTCTTAATTGATTGCAATTTAAGTCAAATTTATGCTTTGTGTCTATGATCCATGGTTTACTTGATCAAAATAATTACCTAAAGGAGAAGAAGTATGTTTTTAATTAATTGTTTCTCTTAAATTGTTTTCTTAGTCATTAGTTTAGATTTATATAATTATTTTCTAATTTAGTTTACCTATTTTGGAAACCCTAAAAATCCCCTTTTGGTAAGACTTTCTTTTGTACGATTTGCCTTTGATTTGCTCCTACCTTCTCTGTGGATTCGACCCCTACTTGCCCTAGCTAATAGTTATAGGTTTGTGGGGATTATTTTGTGATTTGTTCAATGACCGATCAATGGCTTCTTTACAAAGGTGGAGAAATGTCATTACGTGTATCCACAATAGCAATGGTGTTGTTCGAATTGATCCAGATGGAATTAAGGAGGTCATCATTGATTATTATGAGGATATTTTTAATTTGGCTAATCCTACCCCTTCGGCAATTCGAAATGTCCTTAACTCGATGGATTGTAGATTAGATGATGATATGAGAGCTCAATTGGATGCTGATTTTACAGCCATGGAGATCAAACATGCAACTTTTCAAATGTCGAGTGGTAAGGCTTTCGGTCCGGTGGTATGTCCCCTGTTTTGCATGGGACTTTCTCGTATGATTTCATCGGCCAATGAAGTGAGTCTAATCCATGGAGTTTTAGTTTCTTAATCAGCCCCGAAGATTTCACACTTAATCTATGCGGATGACAACATTTTGTTTTTGCGAGCCAATATAGAGGAATGTGACGTGGTGGTGTCTTTGTTGCACGACTTTAAGGTTGCCCGAGTCAAAAGATCAATATCGATAAGTTCTCAATTTTATTTAGTGCAAATACTCCTTTATCCAATAAAACTGTTATTATGAATTTTCTTGGTATACAACATGTTTTGGATACAGACAAGTACATGGGGCTTCTTATTATGATCGGTAAATCAAAAACAAGGGAGTTCCAATTTCTTAAGGATCATTTGCAGAAACAGATTTGTAGTTGGAACTCGAAATTATTCTCAATGGCAGGGAAAGTGATCATGATTCAGGCAATGGCTCAGACAATTCCGGTTTATCTGATGGGCATATTTCTTTTTTCCAAATCTTTTGTACATGAATTGAATTCAATTATAGCCAAATTTTGGTGGGGAAGTGGGAATAATAGAAGGCGAATTCATAGGAAAAGATAGAAACCGTTGTGTGTCAAAGGCAGATGGAGAACTTGGATTTAGGGATTTCAAGGCGTTTAATTCATCATTGCTCTCCAAAACAATGTTAGCGGTTACTCCAAAATCCAAATACTTTATGTGCTCGTCTGTTAAGGGCTAAATATTTTCCAAGATGTGATTTCATGGAGGCTTGAATTGGATCGAATCCTTCCTTCTTGTGGCGCAGCTTGCTTGAGTGGAGACAGGTCATTGCTGAAGGCTCTCGTTAGAGGGTCGGGTGTGGTGATATCGACATATGGAGGGATCACTGGATTCGCAAACCACCGACTTATACGCGCTCGCCTCACAATGGTAATGTTATGCTGGATTTGAAGGTTGCGGCTCTCATGGATTTTGATAACAAATCATGGAAGATTGAGGAAGTTTTGGACTTGTTTTGTGAAGAGGATGCTCGACGTGCTCTTAGGTTGGTGGTGCCTAGACAGTTAGCTACGAATTGTTTGATATGGAATGAGGCTTTGTTAGGCACTTTCACGGTTCCCTCTGCCTATTTTGTTGCAAGACGCGTGCTAGTAGAATGGATCTCTCGAAGAATGAACGTATACCCATTTGGAGATTAATTTGGTCTTCTAGACTTCTGCCAAAGGGTAAAGTTCTTTATTTGGCGATTAGTTTAAAATATTTTGCCTGCTAAGAGTATCCTTAAACATTGCCTTTTTTTTTATGTTTGGTTATGTCTAAGAGAGCTTAGGTTGATTTCGCTGCTGCTAATGCTAAGTTGTTGGCTTGCTGCTATGGGTGAGCATCATGCGGTCTGAACCGCTTGAACCGACCAAATCGCCGGCTACCGATCGAGATTAGGCGGTTATGTCAGTTTAGGCGGTGTAAATCGCCTTGTATGAGGTGTGAGGCGGTCAACTTTCGGTATTTTTTTTTTCAAAACTGACCGAAACCAACCGCCTAATATATATAATATATTTCTGATTTATAAAATATATATAATATAAATTATATTAGTTTTATAATATTTATTATTATAAAATATATAGAGCCAATTCCTACACCTAGAAAAAAATCTCTCTTTCTTTTCTCTCCCCACCTCCGCTCGACTCTCCTCTCTCACAGTCTCTTTCTCTTTCATTTTCTGGGTTTTTTTTTTCCTTTGATTCCGATTGAAATTTAGTCTTCAATCTCATTCCTCTTCTTCTCTTTCACGAATTCCCTTTCTTTCTACATTGTTTTCGAGTTTTAGTTCCAGTTTTACTAAAAGCAAACTCTAACCCTCAATTTCAATTTTCGTCTGTTTTCAACCATAGAAATCTGTCAAATAATGTCGATTATCATTGTTGAAGATGTTTTGGAAGTTTTTCCTCAATATGAGTTGATGAATTTGAGGGAAATCGAAATGGCCAAACTCAAAACAGAAACCCTAATAGACTTCGCAAATCACAATTTCAAAGGTAATTTGAATTCCAAATGCAAATTAATGTTTGATTTAGTTATTCTCGTGAGTTGTTAATATCGTTTAGCCTAATTTGATATGAATTTCGTGTTTATTGTGTTTCAACAGGGAATTAGTAGGGTTCGATTTGGGGCTAGAAACATTTAGAATCTCTTAGTCTTTACTCTTTAGTGTTCTACTCAGTTTGCAGTTGGATAAAGGTTTGATTCTACCACTGTTTTTGTATGCCTTACTTAATTACTTTCCTTGTCAAATTTAATTGGATCAATGTTGCTGTTTGTGTGTCACAACCCACTATATTGATTTTGAATGACAATTACACAAGAGAATAATCTCTTTTTATCCTATAACTAGCCATAAGGGTGAGTACCTAGGTAAATCACTTGAGAGGGTTTTCAAAGATTGGAGTATACTTGATAGGATCTTTGCAGTGACAGTTGACAATGCATCGGCATGATGTGGTTGTAAATCATTTTGAAAAAGGGTTTAGTTAGTAGGAAATCAGCAATTTGGGGGTAAATACTTACATATGAGGTGTGTAGCACACATTTTGAATTTGATAGTAGGTGATGGGTTTAGGGAAAAGGATGACTTTGTGGTGAGGATTAGAGAGTCAGTCAAGTTTGTTAGAAGCTCCAATTCTAGGTTGGCAAAGTTTATGGAATGTGATGCGCCCAAGGCTTATCATGGAAGGAATTATGCGCCAAGAACTTATTATAGACTTGAAGACAAGCATGGAGAGCATGGAAAGGATGATCAAGGGCTGCAAGGAAGCATGGACAAGCTTAAAGGAGATTGATACGAATCTAGTTGTAATTGGTCCAAATCCACCTTAGAGACCCGCCTAAGATCAACTTGAATCACCAAACTTCTAGATGTGTATGTCGACAATCTTCACTTGATAAATCTTCCTTCGTTCGTCGGCCTTAGACCTCCAAGTCGACCTGCACTTGAACACCTAAGATCACAAGATTCACAAACAACCAAGCAATCACAACTTAATTGTTTGCTAGGATTCTACAAGATTGAAGAACCCTAAGTTTGCTCAAACTAGAACAATGAAGCTAAGATAATCAATTTGGGAAAATAATCCTCAACTTTATTAATCAACTCAACTTCTGTTTACAAGAGATATTGGTGGCCTTATATAGGCATAAGACCAACGCATAAACTACTCTAAAACCCTAATTTTCGTCCAACCATAAAGGCTACACAAAAGAACCTTCTAGAAACTATCCAAAAATACAACCAATAGAAAAATAGCTAAGGATTGGACTTAGTCAACAAAGGCCCAACCCAAATAACATCTAAATATAAAAATAAACTAATTTAAGATAGAATTAAGCCCAAACAAAGATAACTAATGATAATGGGCTCATGCCATGATGTCAATCCGGCCATCTAGAATCAATAGCAAGCAATGTGATGAACTTGTAATTGATTTGTAATTTCTTGCCCAAATCATCACCAAAGCTCTTCAATTGAACTTCAATGGTCTTCAAGTCTTCAAGATGAGTTCGAACAAGGCCCATGAGTGCATCCTTGAATCTTTTAGCTCTTGCTCTTGTCATCGGACCTAATGGCATCTGCAAAGGATCAAATGGCATCTTAATGACATCTTCTTGGTGAATTATGATTCCATCCTCTCCTTTAAGCTTGTCCATGCTTCCTTGCAGCCCTTGATCATCCTTTCCATGCTCTCCATGCTTGTCTTCAAGTCTATAATAAGTCCTTGGCGCATAATTCCTTCCATGATAAGCCTTGGGCGCATCATTCCCTCCCCCTTGAAGAAGATTTGTCCTCAAATCTTGCTTGTATTGCACCACATATGGAAAGCTCTCAATGAACTCGTATTGCACACTATATGGATGGAGTTCAATCTCTTTAATTGGTGGAAATCCACTAGCAATTTTCCCACAAAAGTAAGCTATGGGCTTCTCTCCTTGCATCAAAACAACTCCAATTCCTACAAAATTACTCAAAATAGACACAATATTGCTTGGAATATCTCCAGCCAAGTTGTTAGTACCCATTAGTGTATTTTGAAACAAAGGTAAGATCAAGTCAGAATTATCATGCAAAGCACTCTTAATCTCACTTTTAGTAGCTAACATACACTCTTTAACAACTTCCTTAGAAATCTCTTTCTCGTCACCCAAAACAGATTTATTTTCAATGCTATCAACCAAAACAAGATTATTTGCAATGCTATAATCAACCAAAACAGAATTGTTTTTAATGCTATGTTCAACCAAAACAGAATTGTTTTCATCACAATTAGCATCCAAAACAGATTTAGTTTTATTGCAAACAACACTCAAATTAGGTTTAGTATCATCGCAAACAACATCTAAAACAGATTTAGTGTCATTGCAAACAACACTCAAATTAGGTTTAGTATCATCGCAAACAACATCTAAAACACTCTTTTCAACTAAGGTTGTTTTATCATCAAAACAATCATCAATTTTAGGTTCAAATTTACTCTTTTCTTTGGTCCTAAATTCAGCATCCAATTTAGCAAAATCATCTCTCACTTTAATTTAATCTTTTAAGGCATCTTGAAGTGATAAAGGAATTAAAGTAAAAGGCTTCTTACCACACATGAGAGTATATCGGTTCGTCTCACCATCATGTTGGACATTGTTGTCATATTGCCATGGTTGACCAAGTAGTACATGACATGCTTGCATGGGTAAGACATCACATAAAACATCTCCCTTGTACCTGCCCAAAGAAAGAGAAACTAAAACTTGTTTGTCAACACTAAATTCTTCTCTTTCATTGAAACAAGCTAAACTATAGGGTTTAGGATGTTTGGAAGTAGGTAGTTGTAACTCTTTCACCAAATAATCACTAACTATGTTTTTACAACTCTTCCCATCTATAATCACACTACTAGGCTTCCCATTCGCATACATCCTAGTGTGAAACAAATTCTCCCTATGAACATCCCCTTTCACATAGGCTCTCAAAAGTTCTCCTATCACCCAAAACTAATACACATGGTGCCAATTTGTTTAAGTATTTGTTGTAGCGTGGCATTAGTGTTTGCTTGTTGATTTTCCATGGTACCTACAAAAAAGAACAAAAAATTAGTGGTAAAAAATCCTCACAAGTGTGTGTGTGCTTATACCTTTGACTTGTGCTCTCGTGTTTGTACTCAAATCCTATGGATTGGCAGTCCACTACTCTCTTAATGATCTCACAAGATTTGCCTTTTACTAGCTTCAATAGGCCTAATAAGAGCAACTCCTAGAGCACTCCTTTCTTCTCGTGACCTACTTGAGGAACAAACAATTAGTAGCAAAGTTATTTGTGAATCAAAAGAAAAGTGATCTTAAACCAAACCAAACCACTTAATGCAGGCTCCTTATGTCGAAATTCTTCTCCAAAGTTGCTGCACAAAAACTCAATTCAAGCACAATCACAATTTCAATCGATTAGCATAAACCCTAGTACCACTTGTCTCCTATTTTGTACCACTTGAATCCAATAGGGTTTGTAACCTGAAATTCTTCAAATCAAATCACAATTAACAGCAAAAGCAATCCAAGGATCCCAATTCACAATCGATTAGAGTTATTGCAACTAATTAGATCAATTGCACAAGAAAACCCAATCCCCAAATTTCCCAAACTAAGAACCCTAGTTCCTGGAAAAAAATCGATAACAGCACAGATTTTTTTGATTTTTTTAATATTTTTCCCAGAAAGATCACACCAAAATAAGTCTAAAGCTCAAATTTCACAGTTTTCCGAGCTCAAACGAATCCAGAACAAAAATCACAAGTTTCTGGTCGAAATTTTTTTTTTATTTTATTTTTTTTTTATATTTTTCGATATAACTACTAGTTATGAGGGACTCAAATCTGAAATTTCAAAGTAAAACGATGCAAGATGAATCGGCTATGAATTTTTGAAGTTTCTGAATTTTTGAATTTTTCAAGAAGGTGGTGCGATGAGTGTTTGGGCGTGTTGTGATGGATGAAAACGTGATGATTGATGTATAGAAGGATAGATTTACCGATTGAAGATGACAACCTATGCTCTGATTACCAATTGATACGAATCTAGTTGTATTAGATTCAAATCCAACCTTTGAATATCCACCAAAGTCGACTTGAACTTCTTCAACTTCTAGACTTGTATGTCGATGACCTTCACAAAGCTATCCTTCCTCTTTCGTTGGCCTTAAGCACTCAATTAGACCTGCAATTGAATTCTCAAGATCACAAGATTCACAAACAACTAAGTTATCTCAACCTAATTGCTTGCTAGGACTCTACAAGATGAAGAACCCTAAGTTTGCTCAAACTAGAACAATGAAGTCAAGTTAATCAATAAAGTTGAGAGGTTTATACCCATATCGATTTCTTTGGCTTCATTGTTCTAGTTTGAGCAAACTTAGGGTTCTTCATCTTGTAGAGTCCTAGCAAGGAATTAGGTTAAGATAACTTAGTTGTTTGTGAATCTTGTGATCTTGAGAATTCAACTTCAGGTCTAATTGAGTGCTTAAGGCCGACGAAAGAGGAAGGATAGCTTTGTGAAGGTCATCGACATACAAGTCTAGAAGTTGAAGAAGTTCAAGTCGACTTTGGTGGATATTCAAAGGTTGGATTTGAATCTAATACAACTAGATTCGTATCAGAATGTGCCAAGGCTGAAGGTATATAAGGCAAGTTTGTGCCTAGATGTTCCCACTAGGTAGAATAGCACATACAAGATGCTTGAGAATGCAGCAAAGTTTGAGAAAGCATTTGATCAATTTCCTGATGTTGATCCACATTTTAAGCATGACCTTAGTTTACTTGGGTTGCCTACCAAATCTGATTGGGAAAATGCCAATGATCATTGTGTTTTGTTGAAAATTTTTTATAATTTGACTTTTAAAGTTTCTGCATCTACAAAAGTTACATCATCTAACTTGCTTGATGAAATTTTCACTGTTTGTACTGTATTGAGTCAATTGCAAAACCACACAAGCACTTAGATGAGGGCCATGGCAAACAGGATGAAGGAGAAGTTTAACAAGTATTGAGGCCAAGTAGACAAGAACAATATGTTAGTTTATGTTGCTGCAATTCTGGACTCGAGAAAGAAGCTGACCTTTGTGCAGTTCTTCATTCAGAAAATGTATAGGTTTGACAAGGCTTCTGAACTATTGGATTGTATACATGAAACTATGAGGGATATATTTGAAGACTATAGCAGAGCCCTAAGATCTGAAAAAGGGTGTGAAGCTACACAGACTTCCCAAGCCCAAGGTTCTACATGATACGAATCTAGACGTATTAGATTCAAATCTACCCTTTGAATATCCACCAAAGTCGACTTGATCTTCTTCAACTTCTAGATGTGTATGTCGATGACCTTCACAAGGCTATACCTCCTCTTTCGTCAGACTTAAGCTCTCAATTAGACCTGCAATTGAACTCTCAAGATCACAAGATTCACAAACAATTAAGCAATCACAACCTAGTTGCTTGCTAGGACTCTACAAGATTGAAGAACTCTAAGTTTGCTCAAACTAGAACAATGAAGCCAAATAATCGATATGGGTGTGTAAACCTCTCAACTTTATTGATAACTTGACTTCTGTTTACAAGAGGGGAATGGTCCCTTTATATAGTAGTAGGGGACGCATAACCCTTCTCCTAAAACTAAAAGGAAAACATTACATAAAGGAATGATCAAGGAAATTACCTACTCCTTGTCCTACTAGGAAAAGTAAATACATGACTTAATTAAACAAGGATTGGACTTTGTCAAACAAGACCCAACCCAATGTCTTCTAAACTAAATAAATACCTAAACTAAGATAGAATAAAGGCCCAATTAGCCGAATTACACAATGCTAAAGCCTAATGCTCATCGATTTCAAGTAAGGTGAACACCTTGGACTTGATGGGAATATTCTTGGTGATGTCGACTTCAATGCTCTCCAATTGGTCTTCAATGGAGTCTAAACCTCCAAGATGAGATCTAACAAAGCCCAATAAAGCTTCCTTGAACCTTTTAGCCCGAGCCCTTGTCATTGGACCTTGCGGAATGGCTAAAGGGTTAAATGGCCGGTTGTGCCCGGATGGCCCATGCGATGGCCGGATGCCTCATGTGATGGCGCATGCGATGGCCGGTTGTGGCCGGTCATGTGGCCGGTGTTGCGCAGCTTCTCCAAGCAATGGCTGGTCACTTGCGATGCCTCCAACTCCATGCTCCTCCAAGCTTGCATTCATGACATCTCCATGTATTTCCAAGACATGATCTTCATTTGCTCCAATGTGTTCTTCTAAGACATGATAAGCCCTTGGCGCATCATCCCCTCTCCCTTGAAAATGATTTCTCCTCAAATCTGCATCACTATCAAACAAGGATAAGTCTGAAACATTAAAAGTAGCACTTACATTGCCATATTCACTTGAAAGATCTAGCTTGTAGGCGTTGTTGTTGATCCTCTCCAAGACTTGGAATGGACCATCTCCACGAGGTAATAGCTTAGACTTTCTCTTTTTCAGGGAACCTTTCCTTAGATGCAACCAAACCCAATCCCCAGGTTCAAAGATGATCTCCTTGCGCCCCTTTTTAGCAACCTTCATGTAGTGTTGTGTTTTCTTCTCAATTTGAGCTCGAACCCTAGCATGAAGTTCCCTAACATAATCGGCCTTCCTTTGTCCATCCATGTCGACTTGCACACTCAAAGGTAAACTCAACAAATCCAATGGGGTTAAAGGATTAAAGCCATACACAGTTTCAAAAGGTGAATGTCCAGTAGTACTATGTATGCTTCTATTATATGCAAATTCGACATGAGGTAGGCAATCCTCCCAAGTTCTTATGTTCTCCTTAATTAATGCTCTAAGTAAAGTAGACAAAGTCCTATTAACTACTTCAGTTTGGCCATCGGTTTGGGGATGACAAGTAATTGAAAATAACAACTTAGTACCTAACTTAGCCCATAAAGTTCTCCAAAAGTGACTTAAGAACTTAGCATCTCTATCACTCACAATCGTCCTAGGCATTCCATATAGTCTAACAATCTCTTTAAAGAACAAATTAGCTACATTAATGGCATCATCCGTTTTAGTACATGCAATAAAGTGAGCCATCTTAGAAAACCTATCAACAACCACAAAGATAGAATCTTTACCTCTCTTAGAACGAGGTAATCCTAACACAAAGTCCATACTAATATGAGTCCATGGTTCATGAGGAATAGGCAAAGGATTATACAATCCATGCGGTTTAGAAGTAGATTTAGCTTGCAAACAAACAATACAACTAACAACATACGTCCCTACATCATGTCGCATCTTAGGCCAAAAGAAGTGTTCATGCAATATGTCATATGTTCTATCAACTCCAAAGTGACCCATTAATCCCCCCTCATGCGATTCCCTCATGAGCAAGATGCGCAAAGAACAAGAAGGTACACACAATCTAGATTCCTTAAACAAAAATCCATCATGCTTATAATACTTTCCAAATCCAGAATTTTCACATGCTTTAAAGATTTCACCAAAGAAACATCACTAGCATATAATTCCTTAATATACTCAAATCCAAGAAACTTAGAATCAAGCATGGAAAGTAAGACATACCTCCTTGATAAAGCATCGGCTACAACATTCTCCTTACCTTGTTTGTATCGCACAACATACGGAAAACTTTCAATGAACTCGCTCCACTTAGCATGTCTTTTGTTCAACTTTTGTTGGCCTCTTAAATACTTCAAGCTCTCATGATCCGTATGGATCACAAATTCCTTAGGCCATAGGTAGTGTTGCCAAGTTTGCAACGCCCTCACAAGAGCATACAACTCTTTGTCATAGGTTGGATAATTCAATGCAGCCCCATTCAATTTCTCACTAAAGTATGTGACGGGCTTCCCACCTTGCATTAAAACAGCACCAATTCCAACCCCTGATGCATCACATTCAATCTCAAAAGTATTGTTAAAGTTAGGTAAAACAAGCAAAGGAGCATTAGTTAGTTTTTCCTTCAAAGTCTCAAATGCTTCTTGTTGTTCTTTTCCCCACTTGAATGGTGCATTCTTCTTCATCACACTTGTAATAGGGGTGGCTAAGGTGCTAAAGTCCTTAACAGACCTCCTATAGAATCCGACTAGTCCATGAAAAGATCTCACTTGTCCAACGTTGGTGGGAGTTGGCCAATCTTTGATTGCCTTGATCTTTTCCTCATCAACCTCTATACCTTGCGATGAAACCACAAAATCAAGAAGTAAACACAGCTGCCTTGTTAAAACAAATACTTAAACA
The DNA here is from genome assembly GCA_001974805.1 of Corchorus capsularis. NCBI lineage: Eukaryota > Viridiplantae > Streptophyta > Magnoliopsida > Malvales > Malvaceae > Corchorus > Corchorus capsularis. The sequence continues at coordinate 28,551 of AWWV01008447.1, forward strand.
ACTTGGCACCATGTGTATTAGTTTGGTTGATAGGAGAACTTTGAGAGCCTATGTGAAAGGGGATGTTCATAGGGAGAATTTGTTTCATACTAGGATTTATGCGAATGGGAAGCCTAGTAGTGTGATTATAGATGGAGAGAGTTGTAAAAACATAGTTAGTGATTATTTGGTGAAAGAGTTACAACTACCTACTTCTGATCATCCTAAACCCTATAGCTTAGGTTGTTTCAATGATAGAGAAGACATTAGTGTTAACAAACAAGTTTTAGTTTCTCTTTCTTTGGGCAGGTACAAGGGAGATGTTTTGTGTGAATCTAGTCGTATTAGATTCAAATCTACCCTTTGAATATCCACCAAAGTCTACTTGATCTTCTTCAACTTCTAGATGTGTATGTCGATGACCTTCACAAGGCTATACCTCCTCTTTCGTCGGACTTAAGCTCTCAATTAGACCTGCAATTGAATTCTCAAGATCACAAGATTCACAAACAATTAAGCAATCACAACCTAATTGCTTGCTAGGACTCTACAAGATTGAAGAACCCTAAGTTTGCTCAAACTAGAACAATGAAGCCAAATAATCGATATGGGTGTGTAAACCTCTCAACTTTATTGATAACTTGACTTCTGTTTACAAGAGGGGAATGGTCCCTTTATATAGTAGTAGGGGACGCATAACCCTTCTCCTAAAACTAAAAGGAAAACATTACATAAAGGAAGGATCAAGGAAATTACCTACTCCTTGTCATACTAGGAAAAGTAAATACATGACTTAATTAAACAAGATTGAACTTAGTCAAACAAGACCCAACCCAATGTCTTTTAAACTAAATAAATATCTAAACTAAGATAGAATAAAGGCCCAATTAGCCGAATTACACAATGTTAAAGCCTAATGCTCATCGATTTCAAGTAAGTTGAACACCTTGGAATCAATGGGAATATTCTTGGTGATGTCGACTTCAATGCTCTCCAATTGGTCTTCAATGGACTCTAAATCTCCAAGATGAGATCTAACAAAGCCCAATAAAGCTTCATTGAACCTTTTAGCCCGAGCCCTTGTCATTGGACCTTGCGGAATGGCTAAAGGGTCAAATGGCTGGTTGTGCCCGGATGGCCCATGCGATGGCCGGTTGTGGCCGGATGCCTCATGCGATGGCGCATGCGATGGCCGGTATGCGATGGCTGGTTGTGGCCGGTCATGTGGCCGGTGTTGCGCGGCTTCTCCAAGCAATGGTCGGTCACTTGCGATGCCTCCAACTCCATGCTCCTCCAAGCTTGTATTCATGACATCTCCATGTATTTCCAAGACATGATCTTCATTAGCTCCAATGTGCTCTTCTAAGCTATGATAAGCCCTTGGCGCATCACTACAGATTTGATGTATGGGGATGATTGTGGTGATGCAATGCAGCTGTTCATGAAGCATGAAAGGGTAAGTTTGTTTCTATGTAGTCTACTTCAAATTGATTGTTGTTCTTATTTTGCTTTCAATAGACTAATGTACTTTTCACTTTTTCATGTAAAGAATCTGGTTTACAAGCAAACAAGATTGAGTTGGACATATACATGCAAGAGGAAATGAAGCAAGTGTGAGCTGCGTTTGATGTGCTTGCATGGTGGATTGAATGGTCTGAGGTTCCCTATACTGTCTTGCCTTGCGAGGGATGTGCTTGCTGTTCTAGTCTCAACAGTTGCTTCTGAATCAACTTTCAGCATTGGTGTAAGAGTGCTTGATGTCTACCGAAGCAGCCTCAATGCTAAGATGGTTCAAGCTCTAATCTATGGTCAAGATTGGTTGAAAGGTTCATGTCAATTTGACTTGGAAGCAGAGAGTAATGACCAAACAGAGATGGACAAAATTTGTCTAGGTAATGATTACTAAGAACCCTTGCAATTTATTTATGTCAATTTCATTAGATTATTTTCAGTTTTCACAAGTTTTAACTTTGTTTTTTTTTTTGTTAGATTTGACAAATGTCTCTATATTGACAATTGAGCTTACCAACTTGGCTTGCTGTCTTGCTATCTTGCTGCATTGTGGTGAATCTGTTTGGAGCTTAAACAATTCCTTTTTGATATTGAGTCAAGAAATTATGATGGTATATTGGTATATATTGTTGCTGCTTCTTGCCTGCTAACTAAAGCTTTAGTTTTAGGTCAATGGAGCTCTTTTATATATGATTTTTGCAGGTTGCTTTTGTTCAAGCTTAGTTCATATTCTTTTGTTCATATGTAGTGTTAGAGTTACACTTGCACAGAAATTGTTCATGCATATATCTTTTGTATAGAAATTGGCAGCTACTAGGGGTACAAAGTAGTAAAGTACAAACAATTCTTTTGTTATTGTTCATATATGAGCAGTGAGCTCATATGTGAACTTTGAAGTACTTAGTTTTAGTTAAATATATATAAAAGGCTTAAATTTTTTAAGTCTTAAACAACTTAATTTAAACTTTTAAGTGCTCAGTATTGTATTTTGTAAATTTCAGATTTTCATTTACAATTTCTCCCTTTATATTATCTCAATATAAATTAAAATTGGAAACAGACAAAACAGCCTAAACCGACTGCACCGATAGCAATCGGTGGAAGGCAGTTTTATATGCCTAACAGTCGGTGTTCGGTGCTAATTATATGTTAGTCGATTGTTGGAGGTTTCGGAATTCTGGCACCAAAAACCGACCGAACCGACCGATTCTCACTCCTAGTTGCTGCTGTTAATGGCTTGAATTCTTTTTTTTTATTGTTTAGTGAATGACTGCATATAGTATATGGTGCTTAGGTTACTGATGATATTGATGCCTGCTAAAGCTCTTATTTTTGTTTAATAGAGCTACTTCTTGTATGTGGTTGTAGGTTTGTTGGGTGCACTAACTGACAGTTTAGTTATGCTTTTTGTTCATAGGGAATCATGGATATATGGCAGCTACAATTCTTTTGTTCATATGGGAGATATGACAGATTTAGTTTAGACTTTAGAGATTAGATGGGTTTAGTTTTATCTTTTGTTCTTTTACTCAATTGAATTGAGATTACATGTAATAGTTTAATCTTTAAAGCCTTTAAACAATTATATTATAATATGTATATATGATTAAGTAAAGTTTATTCAAAATGTTGTTTCAATTACTTAATGTTTTTGTTTATTCTGGTACATTGATAGCCAAAAAAAAATCCTAAACAATGTCCTTACTAGCTGACACAACCGCTATAACTGACTACACCGACGGCAGGCGGTTGTGGGTGGTTCTTTTTTATAGTTAATCGGCCTTCGGTTGACATAATGAAGTAGTCAGTTATTTAACGGTGAGCGAAAGTTGGAATCGAAACCGATCGAACCAACCGAATCGACCATTGCTCTCCCTTACCCGTGCCCTTTATTGCGTGTTCCATGCAAAAATTTTAAATGGTGGCAGAATGAGAAAAGAGTAGCTCCTTTGAATAAATTTGTTCAATTGTGCAAAACAAACTAATTTTTGTAGATAAAGCGTTGATATTAAAATGTATTGAGACTTTTTTTCTCTTTTTAGGTAAAAACATGGGAATTTCATGAAATAGATGAAGTGTTATAATCTTATATTTCCATTACAATAACTCAAAAATTATGATGTGGCTTTTAATTATTAAAGGGTGTAAAATTAAGATTTTATAGGCAATCCCGATAGAACATTTTCTCTTTATGAAAGAGTGAAAATTTTATGAGGATGGCCTACAAGACCTATATTTTACACCCTTCAATATATTATGCCACGTAGAATGTTATTGGATAATCTCATAACTTCTTTCTAAGCTGCATAACACTAGATTATTCATCAAAATGTCGCTGATATTTTCGATCATAAATGTGAACACAAAAAAAATTATTTAATTTAACACAAATATTTATAGATGTTTGAAATATTAAAAGATATGGATATATTGATAAATATTCCGTGATGAAAAAATTTTAAATAATTTTTTTTGAGCATCAAAATTCTGAATCAATTCATTGATTAAAACTCATCTGGATTACAAACGTGTGGGGGAATTCCACACCAAACATAATTAGTCCCAATCTCACAATTAAGATGGGCTAAATTATGAGCAAAGTTGTTACAATTTCTACTAACATAACAAAACTCAATTACACTAAAATGTCTTACTAAGTCCTTGATCTGATCAACAATAGTACCCCCCCCCCCCCCACAAACTAGGATTAGCCATATTAATTTCCCTAATAGCAAGCAGACAATCACTCTCCACACAGCAATTCAAGTATCCATAATATCGAGCTAACAAGACACCAAACCGGATTGCATACATCTCGGCATACATCGAGTCTGGCACAAAATTAATCCTCGATTTGGCACATAATAACACCCTTCCTTCAGCATCTCGACAAACTACTCCTAAACCTGCTTCATACCTACTGACTACAAATGATGCATCCACATTAATTTTAATCTGTCCTGCCACAGGCGGCCTCCACAATTGCACCTCCCGACCATCCATAGTCAGTTCGTTCCTAATCCATACATTCTCCATTTCCTGGACACAGTGAGCAGCAGCGAGACATAAAGCACTTAGCGTTTGACAAACCTTCTCATGGAGAACTTTGTTTCCATTTAACCAAATTTTCCATAACAAGAAGCACACCAACTCCAAATAACCCAGCTCACTTGCCTTAGAAAATAGTTGAAACCAAAAATTATTTGATTCTCCCCAATTATCCAAATATGTCAACAGCCAAGGACACGCCATATCCCAAACATTTTTGGCAAAAGGACACAAGAAAAAAACATGCAACAAAGACTCAGTAGCTTCACATACGTCACAAACATCATTAATAGGCACACCCCTGGTCCGCAATAAAGATTTCAAAGGCAAAATATTTGAGACCAATCTCCATAAAAATATTTGGACTTTTGGGAAAACTAGAGCACCCTATATGAACTTCCAAACTGGATTTCTCAATCTCGAATCACACTCTTCTTTTCCAATAATAGATCTCGCAACAAAGTACCCACTTCTTACTGTATAATGACCATCTAATGTTCTTGACCAAATAAACTTATCTCGACTACCTGTCAAATGTAGTGGAATACTCATAATCCTCCTGACATCATCCTCCACAAACAATTCCCTTAGCAAGTCATAATCCCAATTTCCGTCATCATCAAAAAGGACTTTGACAGGATTTGGGTTACAAATTATACCATTATTTGGTAGAGGTTGATTGACCGGAGGTTTGTTAATCCACTTATCCCTCCAATTATCAATATCACATCCATTACCTACCCTCCACCGACACCCTTGCTTTAAAACTTCTCTCCCCGCTAGCAAACTTCTCCACACAAAAGATGGGTTACATCCTAATTTAGCTTCCATAAAGGAGCATTGCCTAAAATACTTAGCCTTCAGTATACGATAGCACAAAGACCGCTCATCTTGTATCAAACGCCAACCCTGTTTGGCTAACAACGCCAAATTAAAAGCCTCAAAGTCACGAAAGCCAAGGCCTCCATCCAACTTCGACACGCATAAAGAATCCCAAGCTTTCCAATGAATCCTACGCTTATTGTCACTGCTGCCCCACCAAAAATTAGCAATGATCATATTCAGATCATTTAAGAAAGTCTTTGGGAAACGAAAGCAACTCATTAAATAGGTTGGAATAGATTGGGCCACCGCTTGAATCATTACTGCTTTCCCTGCTCCAGATAGGATTTTCCCCCGCCATTGTTGTACCCGCTTCCAAATACGATCTCTAATCATTTGAAGCTCCGCTCGTTTGGACCTTCCAATCATAATCGGAAGACCCAGATACTTGTTTTTATCCAACACTTGTTGGACTCCCAATTTTGCCATAATTGAAACTCGTATACAATCCGGAGTATTATTGCTAAACAAGATAGCAGATTTATCAACGTTAATCTGCTGACCTGAAACATACTCGAAAATCTTCAAAATCCTAAGTATAGCATCACACTCCACTTCCTTAGCATGAAGAAATAGTAAGCTATCATCTGCAAAGAAAAGATGCGATACTCTAGGAGCATAGCGAGCCACTGACACTCCCTGAATTTCCCTAGATCTTTCAGCATGTTGCAATAAACAAGACAAACCTTCCATGCAAAATAAGAACAGATAAGGGGATAACGGATCTTCTTGACGAATACCTCGGGATGGAGCAAACTTATCTGTAGGAACTCCATTAACCAATACCGAATAAGAGACTGCACGAACACACGTCATAATTCGAGATATCCATCTAGCAGAAAAACCCAAACTCCGCATAACACCTTCCAAAAAAGCCCACTCCACCCTATCATACGCTTTGCTTAAATCAAGCTTGAGTGCCATATGTCGTTTCCCTCCGCTTCGCTTATTCTTCAGATGATGAACAGTTTCAAGCCACCATAGCACTGTCATAAATCATACGCCCAGGTACAAAAGCACTTTGATTAGGTCCTATAACTTCCGGTAAAATTCGCTTCAATCGATTAGCTAATGCTTTTGAAATAATTTTAAATATAACATTGCATAAACTAATCGGTCTGTAATCTTTGGCAGAAATTGGATGCTCCACTTTCGGTATCAAAACAACATATGTATCATTAAGATCCGGTAACTCTGCATCATGATTAAGAAAAGCCAACACCATAGAACAAACTCGATCCTCCACTATACTCCAAAATTTTTGGAAAAATAAAGGAGTCATACCATCCGGACTTGGAGATTTCTCAGGACTCATCTGAAAAACTGCATCCTTAATATCCTGTCGAGTAAAATCTCTATCTAGATATCATTCATCTGTTGTGTAACTCTTCGATCCACCAAACTCAGAACCTGCTGAATGTCATAAATGTAAGGCTTCGATGATTCATAAATGCTCTTAAAATGTCGCCCAATTATATTCTCAATTTCCTCCGCATTCATCTGCCAATTGCCCGCATCATCTTGTAAGGCAGATATACCATTCCTCCTATTACGCTTGGAAGCCATTACATGGAAAAATTTCGAATTCCTATCTCCATCTCGCAACCAAGTAATTTTCGCTCGCTGCCTCCACATAACTTCCTCTCTCTGATATAATTCATTTAATCCATCTATACAATCATGTAAAGCCCCTGACCTTCCATCCATTTGTGCTTTTGCATACAACCTCTCTAGCTCCTTCTTCTTCCTATTAATACCGTGGCGAACATGTCCAAAAATCTCACGATCCCACCTCCTCAATTTTTCAGCACACTTCGATATAGACTACTTTACATCATTATCAGGACTGCTATTCCAGCCTTCCTCCACTATACTACTAATATCATCATGAAGTAACCACATGCTTTCAAATTTAAAACGTTTAAAATCCATTCTAGGAGAAACAAAAGGTCTATCAAGGCAATGAACTATTAAAGGAAAATGATCAGAAGCAGAAGAAGGTATAACCTGTACAAATGAGAAATTGAAAATATTAATCCATTCTTCTGTCGCAAGTCCTCTGTCCAATTTCTCAAAAACGGTTTCACCTCGCATCTTCCTATTCCAAGTCATTTTTGGACCTTGAACTGGAATTTCCTTTAGTTCGCAATCTTCAATTGCTTCTCTAAATTGTTCCATTTGTCTATTAGATCGGACAACACCACCTAGCTTCTCATCGTTTGACAAAATCTCATTAAAATCTCCCGCGCATAGCCATGGTAACGATGATCGGCCAGCCAAATTTCTCAATAATGACCAAGTTTCGTGTCTCCTCCCAGTCTCAAATTGGCCATAAATTCCCGTAAAGCGCCATTTTTGAGTATTTTGATTCTCAACGGAAACATCAATATGCGAAGAGGAATAAGAAAGAACATAAACAGAATAAGAATTCATCCACAAAAGAGCTAAACCACCCGCCCTACCAATACTGCTAACCGAAAAACAAAAATCATACCCCAACAAAGAACGGAGCCATTCCATCCCATTACTACTTCTCTTAGTCTCAGACAAAAATAAAATTTGGGGCTTATTACAAATTATAAAACTACGGAGAATATGAACTGATCGAGAGGCCCCAAGCCCTCGACAGTTCCAAACAAAAATACTCATTGTCCTTGGCAGAGGTGATCCACCGTCACCCCTGCCGTTCCACAATTCTTACAAAAAAGACCAGCATCATTATCAAAATTAGATTCTAAAGGGATAAAATCACCAGCTTCCGATTCCACCCTAGTCGGCTTAGTCTCTGACGCACCAGCAACCAATCCAGCAACAGTTCCAATCTGGTCCTCCTCTTCTCTAGATCGTTTTGCAGCCCCGTCTTCCACAGACACAAAGCTTCCTTGATATGGACCTCTTTTCCTCCCTTGTAATAAATTCGTTTGTGGAGCAAGACATTCAAACGAATACTTATCTGTGGCTCTCGCAATCTTTTTCCAACGTCTAGGCTTTATCTGATCGGAAGTATTACCAGCACCAAAGACGAATGGACCAGTCTTTACCAATTCTGCCAGTAATTGTCGCACTTCAGTCGGCAAAGATGAGCCAGAATTATCTTCCTGCTCCAGAACTGCCCGAGCTTTCTTTTTTAAATGCTGAATGTCAATATCTTAGGCCTTATGATCCAAGACATTCAATTGACTAGCTCCAACAACATTACCTGGCCTTATTAAACTCGGTAGCCCAATATTAGCGTTTGAACTCCCAGCCAGGCCCATATGACTCCTCCCAATTCCTGGAATATTCTTCGGCCCCATAAAAGATGAAGAGCCCTTCTCCTTAAAGCCACTTCCACGATCTCCCTGGAAATTCGGAGACTCAGCCATACCTTCCAACAGCAATTGCTGTTTAAGAGCAAAAACACGTGCATCAATATCTTCCTCACCCCGCCTCTCCCCTCTTTCCTTGGCATCATGCAGAAAGTTGTTATTTAAAGTGCGAAATTTGCTCGAAGTAACCTCCTGCTCCCCCTGGAATTTCTCACCATTGTTACAGTTAAACTTAGGGAACATATCACGCGACCTCTCCTCCTCGGCAATTGCACGCGCCGCCTCACGTCCTCGCAATAATAAACTATCAACATGATTCCTAAATCCTCCCCGCCATCCCGACGCCAGCATCGAACTTCCAAGGCTCTTCTGCTTTGAAACAGCTCCAGTTGACAAAGCATTAGCCACCACAGGACGTTTTCCTTCACGCTTTGACCCTCCAAAAATCGTTTTGGACCTCATCCCATCCGGAGATTGTTTCGTGCTCCTGACCACCGGCGTTTCTGCTTTCAGCCGATCTGAAAAACGGCGAATACAGGAGCCATTATCCATTATCCATTATCTGGGCAACACCTTGTGGACATTCCCCCTCTTGATGATCAAGAAGCCCACAAACATAGCAAAAATCAGCCATCTTCTCATAGCGAAACTCCACTTCCAGATCACCCGAAGCTGTAGAGACTGTTGTACCCGCCTTCAAAGGAATCAATAGATCCACTTGTACTCTGACTCTCATGAAACGACCCCAGTTAGGATCAATATCCAACACCTCACCTGCTGCCTCCCCAACTGCAACTCCCACTCTTTCATTCTGCAACCTTAAAGGTAGATCAAAAACTCTAACCCAAAATGGGCATTTATTAAACTGAACACTCTCTGGAGGCAAAACACCATCATATTCCTTCAGAACCAACAACACTTTCTTAAACGACCACGGCTGAGACACCAAGACCCGATCTTTCTCCAAAGGATCTTCAAACTGGAATAGAAACAGCCGGACCCCAACCTCTTGGACAATCAAGTCACCCTCCAACCGCCAAGCCTGATACATCACATTTCTTAACCCCTCAACATTAACTGGTTTCTTTAGCATCAACTTACCCAGCAAGTAATGTCGAACAACATTACCATCCTCACCATCCACCCAACTGTTATCAATTACAACTTTCTCTTTTTCACCCTCTTGGAGTGAAAGCTGTGAGCACATATTGGTTAAAGCCTCCCCAACCATGAAAACTCGTACAGGAAACACAATAGCTGAAAAAAACAAAGCAATAGAAACAAGAGAGAAACCAAATAGATAGTAGAGAAAGAAACACGCCCACACCATTAAATAAAACCATATCCCCGTTTTTTGAATTTGAAAAAAGATTAAGAGATGAGGATAAGAAATCCTCAAATCAGTCGTAACAGCAATATCCTTACAAGATTCCCAACGGGAATTGAAGGTAACAAACCTGTATTTGAACTGGAAGAAACCACCACTAGAGACTCCTAGGGGGAATGGAAAACTAGAAGAAAAAAACGATTACGTGAATGACATATATTAAATCATGTTAAAAAAAGTTTTAAATATTATACCATATCGATACGTATATCCAGATATCAACAAATATTTATACTAATTATAATGTCAAAGCCTGAGTTTGTCTCATGAGTTGACTCAGAGACAAACTCAGTTTTTTTAAAATTCAAAATAAAATAAAAACTACCTATTATAGGATAAATTTAATATTTAAATTTATTTGTATAATTTAAAAGAAATTACCTATTGATGAAAATAAACTGTTATAAATCACCCGTTGTCTTGTTTAACTAACGAGGATTAAAACCTTAATGCACTCTTCCTAAGAAAAATCCAAATAAAAAATACTTGCACGAAGACTTTATTAGAAATTAGAAAAGAAAAGAAAACTTTGGAGTTTCTAGAACAGAAAAACGGTTTACAGGTGACGGCAACAAACGGCTCCCAGGTTTGTCGTTTTCGTCGGTGCGTAATACCAACGCGCTTGAGCAAAAGCGCGTACCAGACAGCCACCATCAATTTCCCGAAGCAGTATTTGCTGTAGCTACACACCAGCAATAAAGCACCTCCCCACCTTCCCCTCCCACTCCCACTCCCACTCTCTCCCTCAATTCCTACTCTCTTTCATTCCAAACATCTCTCCTCAGTAGATCCCCTTTCTCCCTTTTCTTCCCAAAAGAGAAACCAAAAGAAAAAGAGAAAAAGCTTTTCTTTTTCTTTTTAAAATTTCTTTACATTGTTGCGGTAGATCTTTGCCGCATTTCATGGATCTACATCCGCGCCGAGCTGCATTGTCTTAATCTTCTCTCTCCTAGGGTTTTTCTTTTTGCTTTTGGCGCTTGGCGGCGGAGCAACACTAGCTTTCTTAAACTCTTTGCTTGTTATGAGGTATATTGCTTGGTCCGGAGAATGCGACGGGGAGGTTTGCCGGCGGAAAATGGTCCACCGGAACTTTAGGACTTTCCAGTGGCTCTCCTACGAGGCTCGTTGGGTCGTCCCAGTTAGTCTTTCTTTCTGACGATGGTTGTTGTGGACTCTGGTTTGGCGAGAGAAAATGCCTGCTCTGACTATGCTGCTTTTGCTTCTTGTTTACTTGCTCAGCTTTCTCTCTTGTTCTTGTTTAGGTAACACTTCTGTGTTTTTTTTTTCCTTACTGCTTACTGAGAAAATAGTAGAAAAGGAAAGAAGCTGGAGTAAACTCCAGTTTGAGCTAAAAGTCAACATGCTTTCATATACTTTTGGCTTTTGTGCTTGTTAGTTAGTACTCAGGTTTTGCTGATTTGCTCTCTTATGTCTACTTAAATTTTCCACTATAAAGTTTTCCCTATAGGCTTTAGCAGTTTAGCTTGTCTTTGGCCTTCGCCAAAAAAAAAAAAAAAGGAAGATAAAAACCCTATTAGTTTTCTGCTAATTTTCTGAAAAGTTTGTGGTTGAGGGAGCAGATACTATGTTTCGGATGACTTAAATTATGGTCAAGGGTGATCCTTAAAAAGAAATTAGCATTATTACTAAAGTACTTATTTTGTATATATATTTTTGGAGAAAACCGTTGAAATTTGTTAATCTTAGAACTGTTGAAATCTTTTTCGTCATTATCAAAGTGTTTTAGTTATACACTGTACTGGTATTATATGATGCATTCAAATACAGGCACAGAAGTGAATCGCTTTATTGATTACAACTATGATTCATTAATTAAACTAAAATCAGTGCTATTTTCTCTTATTATTATGTTCAGGGTTGCAATTGTACTTGTCTCCTTTACAACCGGTGAACCAGTTATCTGCAATGGAAACATTAGTTGATCATGGTAATGATTTGTTTTTATTTTCCTTTTCTAATGCTAATGCAGTTGAATGAAATTCCTCTTTTGACTTGAAAGAACTTATTTGTATCCAATTACACACAGGGGTTGAAGTAGTATCTATGAAGATATCATGTTAACTGACTATCTCTTGGAGAATAATTTTAGAGTATTGTGTTTTCCTTCTTATTCTTCCATTCCTTTTTCGTTTAAGAAAAATGTGGCCTAAACTATCATTACTTCAAACTTCTGAAGAGCCTTACCTTGTATGTCTTAATGCTCTGAACTTGCTCCGAGCTATGTGTCTTCATATACATTACTTGGAAAGTATAATTAATGATGGAAAGCATGTGAAGAGGCATCTTGCATTTACTTCTAGTTGATGAACTGGAATGTCCCAGCTCGAAAATTGTCTCATCTTTCAAATGACGGTGACTTCTGTTATGAAGCTGTATCTATTCTTTCATCCGCTGTTACCTGAAAAAATGTTCTTATAAGGATCTATATATTTGTGTGTATATATACACACACATTATATTGAGGGGGATGCTTTTCTGTCTATTCTTTGAAGTAGGTTTTAGACATTAGGTAGCTATCTGTTTCTTTCCTCTCAGTGTAACTGGCCTTCAAGCTAAAGTGGAAGTATATCTTTTTTTTTCCTTTTCCTTCTTAAGTCAAAATTCTTAAATGGTTTTATTATTTTCCTTTTGCTTGTTCTGATATGTACCCATTTTGCAAAATTGGTGATGTAACAGAGAATAAAAAAGTACAAGGTCAAGTTGTTAGTAACTTGATAGTTTTTCTGATGACATTTAAGGCATTGCATTCTGTTTTCCTTTAAGTTCTGTACATTATCGCTCTTGAACATGGATTACTAATAAGGTTGCTTCACCCTTGGCAGCTAGGTTGATTTCAATGCGTGTGTTATTTTCTCGACGAAGATCACCCCAGGAACATGTTACTCCTTTTGGACCAGCCACTGCACCTGCGCCTTCTCCTATCCATCAAGGTACTTATCTCAATCTACTTTAAACACCTTTCCGCTTCATTAATGCCGTGATGGCTGATGTCTCTTGCATTACAGCTCCTGTTGCTAGCCCCAGTAGCTATGTGGTACCCCGACATCATCGTGGCGGTCATCATCGTCATCGTCATGTTAAACCTCGAGTTGCTGCTCCATCACCTTCAGAGCAAGGTAACGTCCTCTGGACCTTAAACAATGTCTAGTGAGAGGGACTATGTTGGGTTGACATTTTATTTGGCCCAAAAACACCACACAAAGACACACACACTCATCTTGGTGCTAATGGCGGGCTTGAATGTGTTTATTCGCATGCTGGAGCATATTTGAATAATCATTAGCATGTCTATACTAAATCCATGGTATTACTTGGTTGTTTGTTTAAACTACTATAGATGGCTCTTTCTCAGATTATTCTTTCTTGTTTTGATTTAAAAAACTGTCAGGTTGTGATCAAATATGCGTGGACCCACTTACTGCAACCCCCTTTGGTTCACCTTGTGGTTGCGTGTTCCCTATGAAAGTCACACTTCTGCTAACTGTAGCTCCTTACGCTGTTTTCCCTGTAATGAATGAGCTAGAGATTGAGGTTGCTGAAGGCATATATTTGCAACAAAGTCAAGTAAAAATCATGGGTGCCACCGCTGATACTCAGAATCAGGGGAGAACCTTGGTGGAGATTAACTTGGTTCCACTCGGAGAGAAGTTTGATAATACGACTGCAATACTTACATATGACCGACTTTTGCATAAAAAAGTGTCTCTAAATTCAACTCTTTTTGGAACATATGAGGTGGTATCTATAAGCTATCCAGGTAGTTATCTTTGTTTTGTTATTAAATGACTTAATCTCGTACACTATGTTCTGATATCATGGTTGTGACTTCAAATTTTATTTAATCAGGAATTCCTGCTTCACCGCCATATGGGAATTTTGTGGGGGGCGGTCCAACTGGAAGTGCTGGAGATCTCCCAATTACAGCTAATTTTGTTAACAAGACCCAAAAGATGAACATCAGGATCATTGTCATTATTGTTTTATCTGCATTTGTGCTCTTATTGGTTTTAGTTGGAGCAATCTCTATCCTCATAAAGTGGAGGAAGGTTGGAAGACCATACAATGCTGTTGGTCCGGCATTTCCTTCCTCGATAAACAAAAGATCTGGTAGGTTTACAAGCGAGCTTTAGATTTGATATTTAGAGTCTGTTACGTGAAATTGGATTATAGTGCAATGCTGGTCTCTGGTTTTCCACTATGCTTTGTAGACGCAATCCTAAGCTGAAATGTCTTTTTAGATATTTTAATTACTGTTGCAATTGAATTGTGATGGTTTATTGCTCTTTTTTAAGCTTAGCAGTGGCTCCGGAGTTTAAATATCTGCATTTGCCATTATTTTTGTTGCTCTAATCTGCATATGCAGACATAAAAGTTTTCTCCATGTTGCTTGAACATTTTTGTTTCTTCCATCCTTTATTGTGCATGCTTGCATTCTATATATGATCTTGGTCAGGGACAGCTCACAAAAACTCAGGTTTTACCGAACTTTCTTATATATATAATGGGAGGGCTGAATCTAGTTTTATATCAGTGATGTCTGTACGATCTATTATCTGATACCACGGAAGTTGGAATATATGATATATATATATATATTTTTTCAATCATTTTAATGCAGGCATTGGTTCTATCCTGTCAAGCAGTATTGCAAGCTCTACATCACTATCACTCATGTCCACCATGGCCACTTGTGCTCTGTCAGTTAAAACATTTTCAGTTATTGAGCTTGAGAAGGCAACAGACAAGTTCAGTTCGAGGAGGATTCTTGGTGAAGGAGGATTTGGACGTGTTTATCGTGGTGTTATGGAAGATGGAAGTGAGGTAGCTGTTAAGTTACTTACAAGAGATAATCAAAATGGAGATCGTGAATTTATAGCAGAAGTGGAGATGCTAAGTCGATTGCATCATCGCAATCTTGTGAAGCTTGTTGGTATATGTATCGAAGGACGTATACGCTGCTTGGTATATGAACTTGTTCCAAATGGAAGTGTGGAATCTCACTTGCATGGTATAATTGCCACATCAACTTTGTCCAATTTATTTACCCAACTGATTGCATGTTCAATTTAGTATTTTTGCATTATGCTAAGAGAGTTACCCATTAACTTATTCTCCAGAAAAAAAATACAGCAAAAAGAAAAGGTTACTGTTAATTCCTATATATATATGTATTGCTAAGATTACCTAATATTTAATGGTAATAAGTTCTTTATGCATCTATTTTTCATCAAAATGGATTGACCTTGTCATTGGTGGTTCAGGTGTTGACAAAAACAAAGGACCTCTTGATTGGGATGCACGCTTGAAGATAGCCCTTGGAGCAGCTAGAGGTTTGGCTTATCTTCATGAAGATTCTAACCCCCGAGTGATTCATCGAGATTTTAAGGCTAGTAATGTTCTATTAGAAGACGACTTTACCCCAAAGGTCTCAGATTTTGGTTTAGCAAGGGAAGCCACTGAAGGCAGCCAGCATATATCAACTCGGGTTATGGGAACTTTTGGGTAATTACTCTTTTATGCAAATAACTCTATAAATATCGTCTTTATATAGAATTAAATAACTCTATATATATCATATTCATATAGAATTAAAGTTCCTTCAGATCATCATTAATATTTTTTCCCAATTTTTGTGACACCAGCCGAGTAGTCCGTATGTATAAAAGTTGTTCATGCAATGCAAGTTTAAGGAACTGATCCATAAGAACTCTTGGTGACATAATGTTAACAATTTTTTTTATCTAAATTGTCATTTTTCGAGTCATCAATTTCTGTGACCTCTTTCAGATTTTAATATTTCTTTGTTGCGTCAAATATATCCCCCATCCCAATGTTATGCCTTAAAGTAAATATCGTCTAAACTACTTTATTGCTATTTTTGTGACCACAACAAATTATCTTTTAACTTCCATGTCTTCTGACTGTTGAAGCTTGTTAATTTGCAGGTATGTTGCTCCTGAATATGCTATGACAGGGCACCTACTTGTTAAGAGTGATGTTTATAGTTTTGGGGTTGTACTCCTTGAGCTTTTGACTGGTAGAAAACCTGTGGATATGTCCCAACCTCAGGGACAGGAAAATCTAGTCACTTGGGCGCGGCCTCTGCTGACCAGTAGGGAAGGTGTAGAACAGTTGGTGGATCCTTCCTTGGCTGGAACTTATGACTTTGACGACATGGCTAAGGTGGCAGCCATTGCTTCCATGTGTGTTCACCCAGAGGTGACCCACAGACCTTTTATGGGTGAAGTAGTGCAGGCTCTGAAGCTGATATACAATGACACAGATGAAACTGGTGGGGATTGCTGTAGTCAAAAGGAGTCTTCTGTCCCGGAATCTGACTTTAAAGGGGATTTTGCCCCCTCTGATAGCAGCTGGTGGAATGCGGGTGGGGTTACCCCTCGCTTAACTTATGGGCAAGCTTCTTCTTTTATCACAATGGATTATAGTTCTGGCCCACTTGAAGAGATTGAAAACAGACCGTTTTCAACTTCAAGTTTGGTTGGAGAAGGAACATCTTTACCGATAAGACATGGTAACAGATCAGGTCCCTTGAGAACGGTCCGAAGCAAACCTAACTTTTATAGATTAAGAGGGAGCATGAGTGAACATGGGGGACTTCTTCCAAGGCGTATTTGGAGTGATGCCTATTGGGTCTGAGGGTTTGATTTTGCAAGGTATTTTTAATTTTTATTCAATTGTACAGTTGAAAAGGGTTGGGGCTTTTGCGGTCAAATGTAGTCTTGGCATATTTGGGGGATTGTGGAGTTTCCATGTTGGTCGAGAGATGCAGAGAACTGACCTTGGCTTCTTATTTTTAAAAGTCTCGATTCGTTACCATACAGAAAAATGGAGATGTAAGTTGAATTCTTCCTGTATTATATATTTGCAAAGTTTAATTATGGTGGTCCAATGGCAAATCCAAGGGTGAGGCTTATTTTTGGCTCAAATCAGATAAGATTGGTCCTGCAAGCAATCTTTTTGTGTCATTTTTGTAATCATAACAGATGAGTAAGGTTTATTTTGTAATCCAAGTTCTCCAAATTGTTCATGTGCAATGAAAAGACAGACCAAATGAGCCTGTTTGTGTTTTAGTGAAGTGGGAGATGATGTGAAGGAAAAGTTACTCCAATTCAATGTTAATGTGGCTTGGTATATTGGTATGGTATGGCTTGAGACAAACTATTCATGAATAATCCAAATCTATTAACGTTGTGTGGTAGAGATGTATGTATTATAACGTGGGTCGGGGAATCTTATTGTCTCCACTTAATTAAAAAGAGTCACATTAATCTTTTCTTTTCTTCTAATTTATTAGTCGTATTCGTATGGCTTCTGAAGTTGTAGCAAACGCGAGTGGTAAGCGACTTGTTCTAATTAGCTTAAGCATATCTCTTGACTATGCAGCCGACTATGCAGCCGGCAGCTACCTTTGTTGCTTGACTCATCCACCAAACATCTAAACTTAGGTGAGCGACGCGACACATGTTGACTTTAGATTAGTCAACCTTGTTGCTTGACTCATCCACCAAACATCTAAACTTAGGTGAGCGACGCGACACATGTTGGCTTTAGATTAGTCAACCTTGTTGCTTGACTCATCCACCAAACATCTAAACCTAGATGGGCGACGCGACACATGTTGGATTCAGATTAATCAAAACTCAGCATACTAGTGGGGAAAAAAATGGCTTTATGAAGTTGTAGGTTATTCCTTAACTTGATAATCCTATCCGAGAAGTTGAGAGTAGCCAAGCCAGACAGCCTCACATCACATAACACGCGCCATAAACTTAAAACTCTCAACTCTCAGTCTCAGCGTTAGATTAAATTGAAAACAAAAAAAATGATAATGCCATCAGTCTCACCATTGCCAAATGCCATTTCTCTCCTCATTGTCTCTCCTTTGTCTTCCACTCCATCTCTCTCCACCAGGTGAGCTTCCCTCTTCCTTTTTTCTGGTATGATGATGATGATTATATATATTCTTTCCTCAATTAGTCAACGCCTTTATTTGGAAAGAAAGAAAGAAAGAAAGAATTTAGAAAAAGCCCATCATCTAATCTAATTTGAAAAATATAAGTTTCAGGGCCCAAATGTCATCCGAATCGCTTCCCCAACAACGCATCGTTGTACGTTTTCTTTCTAAAATTTCAAGTATTTTGTTAGTATTGAATACGAGTAGCCAGTAGAATTTACAAAGTGGTTTTGAGTTTGACTTTTTATTGGTAACAGCTTGGGTGTGGATCGGTGGCAGTCGATTTCTTGGCCACCGTCGCTTCTTATCCTAACCCTGATGACAAAATCAGAAGCACTAGTTTAAAGGTTCCTCTAACATTCCCCTCTTCTATTTTATCATCTCTCCATATTATTATTATCATTAAATTATGTCTGGCATTTGTTTCTCAGGTTCAAGGAGGCGGCAATGCTGGAAATGCCTTAACTTGTGCGTCTCGTTTGGGGTTAATTCCGCGCTTAATTTCTAAGGTCTCTTTCTCTATTTACTTCCACTTGAATATTTACTGTTGACTCGGAATAACTTTTTTATTTATTATGTTGTATATATATGCAAATCATTAGGTTGCTAATGATGGCCAAGGCAAGAGTATACTGGAAGAGCTTGAATCCGATGGAGTTGACACTTCTTTCTTTATTGTAAGGCCCTTTTGATGTTTTACTACTGCCCATTGATCTGGGAAACATCTTTCTTTTCTTATTTAGAGGTTGTTTCACTTGAAGGCTATTTTTCTTTCACATTGTTTAAAATGTTAATCTATTTCATTCTAGAGATTATTTCTCCAGCTAGATTTTATATACTATTTTGATCATTGCTTCTTCTAAACCCCCTTGCTAGAATCAGGCATCAAAATAACCTATGAATTTGTTATGTCATACCAACATTAAGGTGAGACCATCCTGTGAAGGAATGAGTTTTTCATCCTATGCAGTTTACTTTACTAACTGCATGTACTTCACATCACCTACCATATTCATGTTTATTTGGAGTATTATGAAGATACAGTGCAGCAGCCTTATGCACGGAGCAACCTTTTACTGCCATTGAATGTAGCATTATGGCCTGAACTTTCTCTCTTACTTAATTGTGCTGCTTTCAGGTTGAGGAGGGTAATTCACCGTTTACCTATATTATTGTTGACAACCAAACGTGAGTGCTTATACTTAAGATGCCATCTCATATAAATTTTGTTTCAGCATTGCCTAATATGTTATCATTTCAATAAGCAGTCTCTTTCCTTAAAAAAATCCCCCTTATTTGTTTGAGTTCTATAAATAGACAATTTGGATCTGTCTCGTTTAGGTATAATGTACTGAAAAATTGTCTACAGCAGAGTGATTTAGATAGCTAAAGTCACTGTGAATGAAATCCTACAGGCCTTTTTCTACAAAAATGTTGAAATTAAATTTGTATTTTCAATTTATGAACCATTTTCTGTGGGTGTGGAGGAAAACTACAGTCTCTCACTCGTAAATGACAACAAGAAAATGTGTTTCTTTTGTTTAAAAAAATCTGCGACTGGTGTGATGCAGCTGAAATCCATATTATGCTGAAAATTTTTCCATGAATTGAAGTGAATGCTCATGTATCCAGTTAGTTGACCCTAAGTAACATTTTCAGGAAAACTCGTACCTGTATTCACACCCCTGGTTATCCACCCATGAGACCGGAGGAGCTTTCTCAATCAAGATTATTCTCTGCATTAGATGGAGTAAATATGGTCTACTTTGATGGAAGACTGCATGAAACTGCTTTGATTATAGCAAAAGAGGTAAATTTTCATTTTTCTTGATTGCATCGAGTTTCAAGGTGAAGAAAACTCAGACCTATTATATGGTTGGCACTATAATGGTTCAATAATGTAACTTCAATATTTTACTTAAATCCTTGGCTGAAAAACTACAAAAATTAAAGTTTCTTTTTTAACAGTTAGGCTGCTCAGTCTTGTGAGCAACTGGGGTGTTCTAATTTAAATCCTCTAACTGGACCTAAGCCATTGGATTCTCCTTATTTTATATTCTCTGATTTTGCCTTAGCTTCAAGCAATGCAATATTTCTTTGTCACAATTTGCCATAGTTATTCTATAATATGATCTTCTTCTTTTATATTCTACATTTAAATTAATATCAACCCAGTAGCAAGTCAATAGCACTCTTTGGAAATTTTCAGTGCAGGCAGCTCGCAAGAATATACCAATTTTAGTTGATGCAGAAAGAAAAAGGGAAGGGTTAGATTATCTTCTTAATTTTACAAGTTATGCTGTATGCTCAGCAAAATTTCCACAGGTAAGTTGACTTTGTTTGATGCATTGCTATTAGTTTTCTTTATAAGGAGCCATCTCCTTTTGGTGCATCTTCTTACTTACCACTTTTTTCCCCCTTTCACATTTGATCAGAGAAGGAAATTACAATGGCTAGTGAGTTTTTATATTTTCTCTTCATGGAGCTAGCATGTTTTCTAATAAAACAAGTTTCTGCAAATGTTGTAGTTTGTATTGAAATTGCCATTGTAACTTTTAGCCATTAACCATGCTGCTTCTGTTTACAATGTCCATGCTTGGTTTATTTTCTATTGGTCACTTTGGTCAAAGTTATGTTGGATTTGAAATTGTTATTTTGGTTCAAGAGAGAGCACTATGATTTGAACCAAGTATCTATAACCACATCCCACCCTAGCCTTACCTTTGAGCTAAGCCCAAGTGGTATATTGTTGTATTTCAATCTATTTTAGTTTCACACTTATTATGTCTTTATAATATTTGGTTATAGCCTGGTTCATTAATTTTTACTTACAAAGATCATATACCTGTCTACTGCTGCTGAAATTTGTTATCTTGTTTAACTTTTATGTTTCATGTTATGAACTTGACATGAGACCAGGCATGGACAGAGGCTCCATCTATTCCAAGCGCGCTTGTTTCCATGCTTCTGAGATTGCCAAACTTAAAATTTGTGATTGTGACATTGGGTGAAGATGGATGCATAATGCTAGAAAGAAGTGTAAATGGTGCGTATAACAATTTCACAGATTATGTGTTGCATAATATCATGTGAAACAAAGAAAATGGAATTTGTGTTTGGAAAATCAATAAAAAGAAATACTATACAAGATTCATTTGAATTGACATTTTTCACAGGTTCATTTTTATCTCATCAGTATATTTGATTCATTTGAACTGCCTTGTTTGCAGGTGTTTCTGATGCTGAAGAAATGGATGTTCACAGTTTGTTGGAATCACTCAAGCAAAGGAAAGATGACAGCCATGCAATCCCAACATGCATCTCATCGGTATAAGTATACAAAGCAGAGAACTCTGTTGATTTGCATGTGTATCTCTAGTGCTTCTTGTTTAGTTTGTTTTAAACTACCATCCATCGGTGGGGTTATTTTTGTTGCACAACATGAAATTCGCGGTCTAAAATCTGTTTAAGAATCGAATTCTTTGAGGAAGGGAAGAGAAGCCTATGATTGATGAGTAGGTATGCTTCCAATAGGTTGTTGCTATTTATTGCAGGTGGACTTCTATGGCATTTAATACTTTTGCCATCTGGTGGAACAAAATTCACCGGCCCTTCTTCTTTAGTGCACAAAATGTTGCCATATCAAAAAAAAAAAAAATGTTTGCCTGCTGCTTGTAGCATTAAGAGACTAGAGCATTATGGTGCTGTTAATGCTGCTCAATCTGGAAATGCAAAAGAAAAAATAAATATAACCCTTTGCATTAATTTAGAATAAAATTCAGCTTTATTTTGGGTGACTCGGAAACCATGTAACTCTGAAGTCTAACCCAAAGATAAGAGCGAGAGGGAACAGATCTAATTGATTTTGGACAGTCAATTAATAAGGTGAAATAACCATAGCTGACAATTTATATGTATCTTATTAGACTCATTGATTTATATGTTACATTGCTTCAAAGTATACTAAGAGTGGAGTGCAATTGTTCATTTTCTAATGGTAAGGTGTTGAAGTATAGTGGGGGTTTTTTTTTTGGGTGTTTTTGTGACAGCTTTCTTCTCCTGACCCTTCACAGGTGGTGACCAAATTGAGTGCAAATGGGATAGGGACAGTGACTGGCCGGTTATTTGTTGGGACAGCTGAGAAGATTCCACCAAATGAACTTGTTGACACAACTGGTGCTGGAGATGCATTTATTGGAGCAGTAGTTTATGGTACATTTAACCATTCAACCTAATTTGTCTTCCATTTTTGTCTAATAAAAGATTCCTCATTCATCGGGAACCTTTTTTTTTGCTTTTTTAATTTGAACATTTCTGAAGTTTGTTAGAAATAGGTAGGGGACAGACTTTTCTATTAGTTGAGGTGCTTGTATTTGTCTTGATATCAGCAATTGGTTGTTCCCTGAATGACTAACTAGCTATCAACCTAGAGTGGAGGTCAGATTGTTTCATTTTCTTCTAGTCTGGTACCTGAGTAAGAGTGGAGTGAAGCAGGAATAGACCTTTTTCCTTTTTCCTTTTTCCTTTCTGGAGAAGATATAGGACTAGAATATTATGTCAACAAGGTGTCACAACCATTCAGCATCTGTCTTCTGGACTGCATTCAATTTATGTTGAGGGTGATTTACCTGTATATGAGTTGAGCCCATATTCAACTGTTTCACCAGTCAGTGAAGTTTCTTTTCATTACTGGATGCACGATTAGGATTCAATTTTTGATGCCTTTTATTTCTACCTACTGTTCACTAGGGCATTTGTGAGGTTAATGAATTGATATTCTTGTTTTTAGCTCTATGTGCCGGTATGCCACCCGAGAAGATGTTACCATTTGCTGCTCAAGTGGTAAGCTGATTTACTCGTTAGTTAATAACAAGCAAATTAGCTGTGCAAGTTAATTGTTTCTGCATACAAGGGGGATGACCATGTTATTGCTAGGAGAACTCTATTCTGACCTAATTTCATGCTCGCTGTAGGCTGCATGTGGCTGTAGGGCTCTAGGAGCCAGAACCGGTCTTCCACACCGTACAGATCCACGCTTGGCGACCTTTCTATGACAAGTGCAGGCATGGTTCCACCTCCGGTGTTGTAGTCAAAGTATATGTGAACTTTGCCCTACAGTCGGTGTTTATATTTGCCAGCTTTACTTTGATCACACCATACTACGGGCCCTATTACGAGCAATAAATCCTTGTTATAGAGCGATAGGATGATTAAAAAAAAAAAGAAAAAAAATATCTCCTTTGATGTCGTACTTGGTCCTATTCTTTCCATGCATCCATTATATACAATTCCTGTAGGGGAGATGTTTCTTTGACTTGCAGTGTTAAGAATGTGAACTCTGAAACACTTAGCATTCCGCTGTGGTGTGTAATAATAATTGGGCAGTGCGGTGTAACTCTCAGCAATCCATAAATACTTTGATGTACAAATCTGCATTGATCAGTGGTCACGAGATACAAAAAAGAGAAATTGGAAACTAGGGTTTTTTTTTTTCTCGGCAAATGATAATAGAAAGAGAATAAACAATGAATGCAGTATGCAGTTGACTTAAATATGGAAGACGAAGAGAAGGGCAGCAGTTGGAATGTCGCTGTCAAATATGCTTTGAAATGAAGCAATTAGTTGAAAGAGAATAAAAGGATTCCGGTTTTCTTTGTGAGAAGCAGTAGAATTTACATGGCCATGGCGTCCATTGAGTGGGAAAGTTTGATAAAAGCATCAGAATTCAGAAGCATAAACCTGATGGACTAAATTGAAAAGGCCTAAACATGCTTTCTCGAATACTAACAAAATAAAAACATTGACAAGCTTAATAACCTTGAAAGACTAAACTAGTTAAAGACATTCCTAGAAAACCCCAAACCCACACTCCTAACACTCACTATGTTCAAAATATTCATCCCCACTACTAGTACTAAGCCTAGAGCTTCCAACCCAACCATTTAATTTAAATTTAATAATAAATATAGGAGTAACAAACATATTTCTAGAGCAAACTATCAGCTTTTGTAGGCAACCTCCTGAAGAAACTCAATGCCCTAGAAGGCAACTTGCTCCTGAACCTTGGTGGCCTCAAGGCATACAATCCCCACAAAGCTACAACCACCCTCAAGGGCACAGTATAAAACCCAACTGCAGCAAACAGGCAAAATATCACAAACAAGAATGTGGCCCTTGGATCTCTCCAACTCAACAATGCTTGAAATCTTTCTCCTTGTGTTGCCATATCTCCCACCACAGTTTGAATCCTTCCCGCCACGCTCCTTAGGCGATCATACCTCATTCTAACCACCTCTGCACTTCGACTGGTTGGGAACGAGTCGAATTCCTCATCCAATTCATCTGGATAAACACTCTCGGCATGGGAGAGCCTGGTGTCCATGTGGGGTGGATAGCGAGGTCGGAACCTGTATCGCCACAGTCCCATTATCGCCATGCAGAGCAGCATTGCGGGGATTATGAGCTCCGGTAATGCGACCAATAAGAGAAAGGTTGCGACAAACAAGGATGAGTAGACTGGCTTGGTCCAATTTCGCATACACTCCACCCAGCGGCTCATGGCAACAATACCAGAGATGACATTCATAAGTCTGAAGAAGTTAGCTTTGCTTCTTCTCATGCTCCACATATGGGAGTCATGATCAAGCATATACTCAACAACCTCGCGCCCCAATGGTGGCTCCGCTCTGCTCAGCCGTGATGACACCACATTCATAGCTTGGTACCTCAGGCTCTCCAATTGGTTCACACTCAATGGTTGAACATAATGCATCTTTGGTAGCAAAGGCAATGTGTACATGTGTAACATGTTTCCCATGTTAGCACATGAAAACCGCACAGCTAAATGAAGCTCACCCATTTTCTTGACCCCTGAAGTGTGCAACATAAGGAGGGGATACGAGTGAGTATAAACTCGATCACATTCAAGCGTGGACAGCCTGATTCTAACCTTCCCAATCCGAGAGTCACGAGCTGCATTAGTAATCATGTTCTTGTCAGTGCGGCAATTGTCAAAGACTCCAATAGTGATAACTGTACAAGGATCATACACCTCCCAAGTATATTGCTCATTCCATTTCGGGGACAAGCTATCAACCACGGTTCGAGTTCTCACCCATTTCTGCCCGTACTTGGCGACACAGTAAGCATCGGTGGTGCCTCCTTTGCCTTCCTTGATTTTCACTGGCATAAGCCCTGTTGCACCCAAAATTCCCATTTCAAGCACACCAATGTGAGGCTTCCAAAGCTGTTTTGCTGTTGGCCTGACATCACTGCTATACATTGTGGCCTCATCAAGAACATGGTATCCCCCATCCAGGGAGACGCGCAGATGAATTCTAGACCCGAATCTTGTGACAAGCTTAGCCTCAGCCGAGTTTCCAAAATGGTTATCAAGATTGAACCACCTAGAAACCACTTGTTTATCATCACTTCTTCTTTCGATTGCCGCCACAGGAAGCAAAACTCTGCCCACAACCTCGTCTCTTCCGGGGCCAACACGATCCTCCACAGAAACCAACAAATAATCCTCAAATGGCTCTGCAACTACAAACAGAAAATCTTCACTCCAGAATGGATTTGATAAGCTCCTGTTGGGAGTAGCCGCTGAAACTCTGGTCCTGGAGACTTGGTTTCCCACCTGGAGTTTGGCTGAAAGCTCAGGATACCTCACCAATGTTGACCCCTTGTCACCCAAAACAACATCTTGAGCTTCAATAACTGAAACACTCAAGTACCAAAGCTTTGGTGACAAATAAACCTTGGACTTAATAGAAGAAAGGCCATCAAAATGCACATTTGCCGCCTTGGAATGCCAAGCCTCAGCAAAGGCCTCATCTGCCTGAGTCCCAAACCATATGGAAAGCATGACCTCCCCTTTGAACTTTTCCCCTTTCTTATCTTCCATCCTATGCCATTGTGGAGCCAATTGACTGTCCGGAGGAACTCTCCTGGGAACTTCATTTAAATCAAACCAAACGCGGCCCAAGAAATCATCTTTGTTACCCTCCTTCACAAAAACCTCCACCATCGATGACTGTATACAATCTTTAGAAAAAGCAAAAACTTGGCCCCAATCTGCATGGTTTGGGTTTGAGCTCACCCTCTTGGTAACACCTCTATAGTTCCCTAGCTTGACTTCTGCAGCAATCTCACCACCACCAAACAAAGAGATATCTCTGGCTTTTACTACTCTAACATAAAGGTACTGCATTTGCTCAACAAGATCATATGTGGAGCTAGTTTTGTCCTTGTTCAAAGGACCCCCACCAAGATGAGGACTTGTCTCCTTTAGCGAAAACTCATTAGACCCGAAATTTGAGTAAAGACTCATCCCACCGCCACCAACGCCGGCGACGGGGACGGCAGGACTAGGGCCAGTAGTAATTACAACAGGCTTTAACTCACCAGGATGTGGGTCCACAGGCTTTGCATGGTTGGAACCCTGCTGCGATGATGGCTTGTTGTTGTCTTGAAGCAGCTGTTGTTGTTGTTGAACCACCAAGGCAGGGTTTTGGTTTTGGTGTTGCATTTTCTTCTTCTTCGAGGACAGAGGAGCAGAAGCCGAAGCCGAAACCACCACCGGTACCCCATCATCTTTAACTTTAACTTTAACATGCTCTCTGCTTGAAACATAGAGCTTCAATGTAATCTCTCCCCTGATATGAGAAAACAAGCTCCGTTTATCAAGAGTGTACATTTGGGGAGTCTCTTCACCCTCTTTGGCAATACTGGAACCGGACACTCTGACTTTGCCGAGGAAGTTCCTGCTGTTACTGGACCTCCTTTCGTTAAAAACGTTGACTTCAATGGTCCTGTAAGGAAGATCAGCAACATCGTTTATATGGAAAACCAGCTTCTCATTCCAAATGGGGTTCAAGTCTTTTGTCTTAACTTGAGTCCTCTGCCTCTGGTTTTCAAACTCCACCTCCACAAACGGCGAAGACGACCCTTCCCCGTCTTTCGGCATCAAGTTATGAGCTGCCACCACCTCCACCATCAGCTTCTCTTTCCCTACACTACCATTCATGGCTTATACTTTTAGCTGCTGTGTTTCTTTGAAACTAGCAAGAAGAACATGAAAGAAGAAGAAGAAGAAAACAAAGAGGAAGGAAGCAAGAGTATAAAAAGGAGATATAATGAAGAAGAGACAGAGAAATGACAAACAGGGGGAAGATGTCTAGTCTAGAGCAAAAGGAGTACAGAGTTGCAGAAGAGCGTGCAGAGTTTATATTCTTTCTTCGAGTTGAGAAAAATACTCTTTAACAATTTTTTACGGATTTGAGTTGGTGAGAAGCAAGCTTTTTTTTTTTTTTTGGCCAGAGTGAGAAGCAAAGTTACAAAATACTTTTTACTGACAAACCATTTTTTCTTGACATTCCTAAACGTTCAAGGGCTGAGCGCGTGAGGATCCAACTTAACCAATCATATAGATACAATTGGTTTCTGCCAGATTGGATATGGTGGGACCCTCAAAAACACCCTGTTTTAGTATTGGATTTCATTAATTAATACTAGTAATTACAATTTACAACATTCTAAGTACTTGTAAGTTGTAACGTTAACCTTAACTAATTTTCTTTTCCATTTTAATTAATTAATGTAGTATATACTTAATTACTAGGAAGAGTCAAATCTTAATTTAATGCGTTTTGTGCAGTCTGCAGTGACACAACCAATGCCAGCAAATGCTTTCCTGCAAATGGTTAAAAAGGGGTAAAGTTAAGTTAATACTCTTATACGTTGGTTACTGTATCAACAAAGTGGAATTAATGAAAAGAAAATTGCCTTCAATTTCTGATTCTCTCTTTGTTGTTGGAAGGATTAAAAGTAAAATTGCTTGTTACTTGCAAAAGTAAATAAAGATTTACTATGACTATATAGTATATTTTTTTTGAAGAATACTATGACTATATTTTTGTTAAAGTGATTTATGGAGTGTATATATATATATATATGTATATATATATATATATATATATATTGGGTGAAAGAGTATATATATATATCTTAATCAATGTAAGAATATTATATATGTCCATAAGGCATAGCTATAGGTGTCAAATGTGTCAAATGTGCGGGTTCGGGTTCAGGTCAAATGAGTCAGATAGTTTTCTCGGGTCACTCAAGTTTCGGGTCATACGGGTTTCAGGTCATTCGGGTCTTGGGGTGGGCGGGTTCGAGTTGTGACCTTGGACCACTCGGGTTTCGGGTCAAGTGGGTCAACATTGAATTTTTTTAATTTTCAATACTCAACTTTTTTAAATATATTTATTATTCGATTTATTTTATAAATAAGTAGAAACATTAGACAATCTATTATCAACGAATTTTAGCAGACTGCATATGCGACGTTAAAGGATAGAATACTTGATAGTGCCTCCTTAGATATTAATTTTGAATATTAAATACATAATTGATTATCAAGTGAGGTAGGTTTTGAATATTAAATACATAATTAATTATCACGTGGGGTATATGTCAACATTTTAAGCCGTTTGTGGAGTATAAAATGTAAAAACACTATTGACAGTGTATTATTATAAATAAAATATTAGTTATGTAATATCTAAATTTATATTTTTTCATTACTTCAATTATTATTATAAATTAATTAAGAATATAACTATCCATGAACAATGAAAATAAAATTACAACCCTTACGACCTTACCAGCTAGATTATTAGTACAGTCGTAGTACCCAATAGATAAAATCACCAAGAAATTACTAAGTATTACTATTTATGCATTATTTTAAAAAAATAAATTACTAATTATAAATTTATCATAAATTATTCATAAAACTGATTTAATTTTAGTGGTTGTTCATATAATTATTGTTCATATAATGAATTTTAGCAAATTTAATCATGATTTATAATATGTAAAATTATAACAATAATATAAATTGTATTGAATAAATGTTGATTTAGAATAAGTAAAATTATAAATTTTATTGAAAAAAAAAATTTAGTTTATAAAATTTTGGGGTCAATCAGGTTAACTTCTCGTGTTATTCGAGTTTCGGGTCATACGGGTCACGGGTCACTCGGGTTACGGGTCATTCGGGTTTGGTCATCTGGATTACGGGTCATTCGGGTCTCGGGTCATCTGGGTTACGGGTCATTCGGGTCTCGACTCATCTGGGTTGTGGGTGATTCAGGTCTCGAGTCGGACGGGTTCGAGTCGTTTACTTTTTCTGGTCAAATCAGGTTGGGCGGATTCTCAGGTTCGGATCAGCTTTTGACAGCTCTAGGCAAGCCACATATTGGGTCAATTGACCCACTGAAACTTTATTCGCAGCGGGTTCTTAAAAGTTGTTCAAGGATCTGTATTAATAGATTGTAAGCAAGAGAATTAGGAATTGATGCCTAGATAATTGAATTCTAAATGTTATATTTGTGAAATGGTTAATGTCATTAATTTGGATATATTTTTTTGACAGCAATTTGGATATATTTAGATCTATAGATTTCATGTATTTCATATAGTAACATAGCATAATTGAACAACAATGATTAAAGGTCAAACAAAAAGAATAGAGTTTAAACATCTAAATACTTGCAAATAAAAGGAAATAGTTTAAATCAAAAATTAAATCTAAGTTAAGATCGCAAATTCCTTTTTTTTTTCTTCCGAAAACATCGTAAATTCTAAATCAAATGGACTATAATTTAAATCAACAATAAGTAATAGATAGGCACATCTCTAATATATAAATTTAGGAATGTGATAATGTGATATTAAATTATTCTTTGGGCTTGATTTAATCTAAACCCTAATGAAATTTTTTAAAAAAAAGCTATGAGCGACAAAAAAAGACATGACATGAAAGTTAAACCCTAAGTGAGATAAAATACATGATATATAAACCCTAAGTGAGATAAAGAAATGCCCCAAAACTATATTAAACCCTAAGTGAGATAGTCTAAGTTTCAATATTTTATGTCATAAAAAGTGGTGTAAGAGTCAAAATTTGAAATAAAAAAAATGGCCATGAGAGACAAAAAATGACATGACATGAAATCTAAAACTATTTTTAAGTGAAAAAAAAACATATTTATCTCTCAACACCCAGCTAAATAGATATAGTTAACCCTAAACACAACGCTAAACGAGCTAAATAGATATAGTGAACGACTTGACCCCACTGGAGGAAAGTCCTAGCTATGCCAATATGAGAACGATATACGTAATAAGAGTAGTCATGTTTTGGCTAAATAGCCCCTTTGCCCTTAAACTTTGCAAATTTAGACCAAATTGTCCCTAAACTTTAAATTGTGCCACTTTGCCCCATGAATTTGTAAAATCAGGTCAATCTCCCCCTTCACGTGATGGATTTCGTTAAGTCCCACAAAATTTGCTGACATGGCAAACTTTTGTTGATGTGGCACTTCTACGTCAGCGCTCATGTGGGCCACACATGACCCTAAATGCTAGGGTGGGACCTACATGAGTGCTGACGTGGAAGTGCCACGTCATCAGAAGTTTGCCACGTCAACAAATTTTGTGGGACTTAAGGGAATCTGTTAGTTAACCGTCAAGTCAGGGGTAAATTGGCCTGATTTTACAAATTCAGGAGGCAAAATGACACAATTTAAAGTTCATGGAGCAATCTGGCCTAAATTTACAAAATTCAAGGGGCAAAGGGGCTATTTAGCCATCATGTTTTCATCTCATAGATCTCAATTTATCTATATTAGAATTAGATATACTAATAATTAATTAAAGTGATTCTGTACTTGTTTTCTTTGAGTAAAATTTCGAATTCAAATATTGTAAATAGAAAATTATTATTAGAAGAATTTTATCCCCATAATAAACAGATCCGAATTGAATACATGATCACTAGTAATATAATCATTGGGGGTGTTCCCTGTAAACAATTTATATATAGTTGGATGGTGAGCAATCCTAAAAAATATAACAAACAATAATAATTGTGTTAGGATTTTTGCCTCAATTCCTAATTAAATTTGGTTTAGGATTTTTCTAGAGATTTTTTGATTGGTGGACAAGAATCCTAATAGGAAAGGGATTCTTGGAGTCCAAGTTTGTATTAGTATAAATAAGCAGTTTCTGTTTAGCTTTTTTTGTGTGAGAGAGAATCTGTCAGATTGAGAGAGAGAAAAAGTTGTGATAACTTTTTATGCTGTTCTGAGAGAATCACCCATGTTGGGTTGATTAGATTGAGAGTTTGCGAGAGAGATTGTTATGATTAGTGATTGTATTTGATTGATTTGATAGTGCAGATTTGTGGCATAGGTCCACAAGAAAATTTTGTTTTGTTGTTTTCCGCTTTAATTATTTGTTTGGTTAATTCCTGCGATATCCGAAGTTACAACAAATTGAAGTGTGGATTACCAAAAAACTAATAAGGACTCTCACCACATTTAACTGGGGTACTATTTGCATGGTTTTTTTTTGTCTTTTTACCCTTGGTTTTTTTGTTATTTCGTTGAACTCTTAAGGGTGGTCTGGGCATTCCATTTATTTTTTGCCCCTAGGGTTTGACTTTCATGTCACAACTTTTCAAATTTTGACTCTTCCGCCATTTTTTATGACATATAATGTTGAAATTTAGACTATCTCACTTAGGGTTTAATATAGTTTTGAGTCATTTCTTTATCTCACTTAGGGTTTATATATCATGTATTTTATCTCACTTAGGGTTTAGATTTCATGTCATGTCATTTTTTTTGTCTCTCATAGCCATTTTTTTTATTTCAAATTTTGACTCTTCCACCACTTTTTATGACATAGAATGTTAAAATTTAGACTATCTCACTTAGGGTTTAATATAGTTTTGGGGCATTTCTTTCTCTCACTTAGGGTTTATATATCATGTATTTTATCTCACTTAGGGTTTAAATTTCATGTCATGTCATTTTTTTGTCTCTCATAGCTTTTTTTTTAAAAATTTCATTAGAGTTTAGATTAAATCAAGCCCAAAAAAATAATTTAATATCACATTATCACATCCCTAAAATTATATATTAGAGACGTGCCTATCTATTACTTATTGTTGATTTAAATTATAGTCCATTTGATTTAGAATTTGCGATCTTAATTTAGATTTAATTGTTGATTTAAACTATTCCTTTTTATTTGCAAATATTTAGATGTTTAAACTCTATTCTTTTTGTTTGACCTTTAATCATAGTTGTTCAATTATGCTATGTTACTATATGAAATACATGAAATCTATAGATCTAAATATATCCAAATTGCTGTCAAAAAAATATATCCAAATTAATGACATTAACCATTTCACAAATATGACATTTATAATTCAATTATCTAGACATCAGTTCCTAATTCTCTTGCTTACAATCTATTAATACAGATCCTTAGACAACTTTTAAGAACCCGCTGCGAAGCGCGGGTGACAAACCTAGTATCTGTAATAAAGTAAACATAACTACATTCTTTGATAAAAGTTAAAACAATATATGTTTACCGATTGATGCAAACATATTGGTAAAATTAGTAAAACTAGCAAAAGATCACTCAATCTATATAGATTTGTTCATTTCTACTTGAATTCAAATCTTTTTTTTTTAATCCTTTCTATAATTCTTCATCGTTTTTTACTAGGCATAAACTTGTTTTTTTCTTGTACAGAAGAGGATGAAAAGTCTGAACCCAAGACCTATGATGAATTTTACCAATCTCTAACTCTCTTAATTAGTGGGGAAATTCGCATAAACTAAATTCTAATAATAACTAGTAATACTCATTCATTTGTAAATAAACTTCATATGAGAAATAAAAATATTTTAGGCTAGACAAGATATACATCTCAAAAATTTATATGAGACTTTCACTGTCGAGACTTATAAACTCTTAATTTATTCTATCTAGTGCCCTTTTTCACCAAAAAAAAATCTATATACTCATTACATTCAAAATTAATCAATAACGTCACCAGTTCTACTAATTGATTCAAATACTTATAAACAAGAGAATCCAAAACAATACCAAAAACCACCAGCTTGGTAGTAAATTATGTTGAATTCCATTTTTTCTAAACACATTTGTTGATAGAATTTTAATTTCTCATACTTTTAATCAGAATGAAAGCAGTCTTAGATTTAAGAATACCATTAGGCTTAGTTTAGTATAATGCGATTGCAGTTTGGAAAAATTCGATTGGAAAAAAATGCTTTTAAAAAGTACTTTTTAGAATTGCAGTAGAAAATTATTATAATTATTATTTGAAATAAGTATTATTTTGTGCGATGTTGTGAAAGCATGAGATAATTGTTTTGTCGACGACAAGGGGGCATTTCTCCTATTTGTAATGTCAGAGACTCAGAGTGCAATCAGACAGAAAAAAAGTTTAGAAAAAACTTATCCTTTTTATGCAAGTTTAGAGGAGAATTCGGTCATTAAGCCTTTTTTTTTTGAAAACATGAAAGATAAAAATTAGACTAGATTAAACTCTCGAGGAAACGTCATTCCTCTGCCATCAGTTTGAACCGTCTCTAACACTTGCTGGGGAGGAACTTGAAAGATCTCATAATCAGCATCCAAGTCACAAAGCTGTCTTTGATATCTTGTCTGCACAGAAGTTGCCCTCTCGGAGAGTATGCTGACACTCACACTGCCATTCCCAACTAAGCATTTCTTTGATATCCATTAAGAGAGCACCCATAGGATGGTATTCAGTATCATTTAAATTGAGTAGATCAAGGATTATCTTGGCATCAACTTCACAAACAATGAACCGATAACCTTCTTGCCAAGCTAAAAGTAGACCAAGGTGCAAAGTTATTTCATGTAAATTTAACCCAATTAATTTAAAGGAATCGTAAAAGGTGCATCGTTCGGAGTAATACTTATTTCATTTGCAAATGGTACATATTGAAACTAGGATTGTTACTCCCTCTGTTCCTTTATATAAATCCATGATAACCGAAATCTTTAAACAATACAAACGGTTAAAAATTACTTTTTGAAATTCTATATAATTTATAAGGATCTTACCAAAATACCCTTTCAACTTTTCAAACTTTTTATTGGGAATGAAAAAATATTTCCACTCTATTGGTTATGGTATAATACATCAACCACCTTATTTAATTCTATTAGTAATTCAAAAGTATTTAAATATGCTTAGAATTGGAACTAAAAATTGTCTAATTTATTGATATATGATATTGACAAATAAATAAGAACAGAGGTATGAACTTATAATGAGAAACAGAAAGAATATTATCAACCGAAAAAAAAATAGTTACTCCCTCATAGACTCATAGTGTAAGTCCATTTTAACTATATTACAAAGTTTAAGAAAAGTAGTTAAAACCAATATTGTCAAACCCGGACCGGCTCGGCCAGTTCAACCGGTTCAAGGAGGCCTTGCCAATCCGGAGAACCCCCTCAACCCGTTGAGTATGTGACTCGGTCAACAACCGGTCAAAATCCGGAAAACTCGGGACCGGTTAACCTAGTAAAATCGGAAAAACCCGGATTTTGTATAATTTATTTTAAAATTTTAACAATCTGAAGCATTTTTCAAAATCAATCTCGAATTTTCTCCCTTTTTCGTCGACCTTCTGACTTCGGATCCAATCTAATCTTCCTTCACGTTGGCTTTTTCTTGCTTTACTGGCACCGTCACTGCCATTTTTCTTCCACCACCAGCCGTTGAGTTTGGTTTGGCAACAACTTGTACTTGACTAACAATAAGAATTGAGAAAAGCACAAAGCAGAAGGAGAAGGTAAGGATAGAAAGAGAAGATGATGATGATGTTGATGAGGAGAGAAGGGATTTTTTTTAATGAGAACTGCTAGGGAATTGGAATTGGAATTAAAATGGGAAGATAAGGTCGACGGTTAGCTTTTATTGAATTGATAAATATCAAATTTCTTTATTTTTTAAATAAAAACTATGTAAAATATGTCAATATCTTTGATATTATGTTAAACAATTATGATGTCATGCTGACGTCACTACCTTATGGCCCGGCGGGTTAAACCGGATGACCCGGATAACCCGGGACCCCGAGACCTCAACGGGTCACCTAACGGTTCGGGTTTGACAACATTGGTTAAAACCTTAACTTCTATAAACTTTTATCTTCTCCTTCTAATTTTGTCCCTCTTCTCTCTCCCCCCAGTAAGTCTCTCTCCTCCCACTTATTCCCTCATAGACTCATAGTCAATAGATGAATTAAATTCTAACTAAATTTCTACTACCACTAACAAAGATAACTTAGATAAAAGTTGCATTGGATTTTAAAAAGAGATTTATAATTTGGGACAAAAAGAAGTTTATAGGAGGGGACTTATTATATGGGAAAAAAGGGTATTGAAACTGGGGTTGCCTACCTTGGAGGTTTTACTTTAACTTAACCTTGTTTTTTTTTTTTTGCCAGAAAAAAAAGAGGTCTCTTGGTAGGCGTCATCGACCCCAGAGGCTCATTGCCCCCGCTCCCTCTTAAACAAGGACGGAACCAGAAATTTTGTATTGACGGGGCGAAAGTTTTATATAATATATATTGAAGGTAATTTTTTTTATGGTAAATGATAGGTACTTATACAATAAAATATAAGGTAATTTTTTTTTATGGTAAATGATAGGTAATTTCATACTTATACAATCTATAGTATGAAATATCATATTATAAAAGATTCATCATAAAGCTGATGATTTTACTATAAGTCATTTATATTTATTGAAAAAAAAAGTCTTTTATAGCATTTCCAAATCAAAGTTTAAATTTTTCAATAAATTTTATAAATATCCGTTTCAAAAGTTAAAATTAATTTATTGGAATGAAATTTTCAAATTCAAGACCTCCTTTAACTACTTTTAATATGAAGTCCACACTTCTTTTATTTTTTTATATAAAAATAATTGAAATTTACTATAAAAAGGAAGTTCGAACATCAAACATAACGATAAAAAACAAAGAAACAAAACCAACACAATGTTGTACCAAACCTACATACAGTGAGACTTGAACCCGAGACTATAAGTTTTTAGAAAACATGTACCTATACCAGTTAAAGTAACGACTTAGATGCCCTCAATAATATGTAATTAGACAAATTGATTAATTTGAATTACATGAAAATCTAAAATAATTCTACAAATATATAGAGTTAGACTAATAAATTGTTGGATATTGGACGCTCAAACGTGGGCTTAACCCATGTTCAACATACTGTGGAAGTGGAGTGGTTAATTAGTAAAGTAACCGCCCACCATGTTTATCAAATTAAGCACATTAAGTACTAACTGCCATATAATAGGCAGTTTCCTATTTGTAACTTTGTTGCTATAAAAGTCTTCTCCAATCATTTGTGAAGATTAAGAAAAACAATGATAAAGTTTTTCCACAAACCGAGAAAAAACAACGAGGGAAAAAGCATGGCTTACACCCATTGTTAATCAACTCAAATCTAGAGTGGTTTTTGAATCGTATATTTGAAGGTTTTGATCCTAGTGAGAAAAGGCAGACCGCAGGTGAAGTGATCTACGGGCATTGTATTATTTACACTTCCGCAAAAGGTAAGTTTGAGAACTTATCTGTCTGTTTAATTCCCACAGATGGTATCCGAGCCTGTTTTATACGATGCTTGGTAGTATTCTTTGCCTATTTGCGGTGTTTATTTTTTGATTTAAATAAACATATTTTGGTGGTTGATAATTATTATGAGTATTTTTATCTGCCATTGGTTTGTTTGATGCATGTCTAAGATTAGAAACATTATGTATAATTTTTATGAGTTTTTGTTTTGAGAACCTTAGATAAAGCATGCGAACTAGGTTGTGTGCGGCTGCTGTAAATTGAGGGCTTGTTTCAGTGGGAGCATTTCTTTTGGTCCTGAAACAATAATTGAAATTTATCCCTCATTTTTGCAAATCTGGCGCTCATTAGGAAGGATCCGGGGTTGAGCATGTTCAGGCACATAGAGACTGTGTTCCAGATGGGGGAGGAACACATCTTGGAGGGAGATCCGAAGTGGCATCTGATTGCGTCACTGCCCGAAGAATGGGACACAGTCAAAGTGGGCCTATATGAAAATGCTGTCGCTCAGTCATTCTTGGCAGTTGTTGTAGATATCTTCGTCGAAGACAAAAGAAGACGAAACATATTTCTGACTCAGGGAAACATCATGGAAGACCCTGAGCTTCGTCCTGAAGTGATTCGGGATGCCACTGCCTCCACTATCAGGAGAGACCTTGCTACTTTTTTACTGTCGTGGGTGCAGAGTTCAGAGGGTGATCCGATTCAGGTCGATTCGGATTCTGAGGATGATTTTGACCCTGATGAGGATCCCGAGGAGGATTTTGACCCGGATGAGGATCCCGAGGAAGAATTTGAAGTGTCAGCACCGGACATGGTTCCTCCACAGTCACCACTGCCTGATCTTCAACCTTCACTGCCTCCTGCTTCACCACGTCCTCTTATATTTGGAAGAGGACCTCATATAATTCAGACTGCAAGAAAGTCGACGGCAAGGAAGTCAGTTATGAGACATTTCCCAGATAGTTAGAGTCTTGTGCTCGATGTTCTCACCCGGGTTCCTTCATAGGAAAGGAATGTTTAGATAACATTGTTCATGTTTGTTCATGTTTTGTTTCATAGTTTCATGAACTTGGATGTTTGTTTCTTTCTGGACATATTTGTTGGTTCTGTTTGTTTGAATCTATGTATGCACTTCATTTCTTAAATGATATTGGTATTATTGTTGCCTTTCATTATGAATTGTTGTGTTGTACATATTTTATAGTATGTCTAAATTGAGTGGAAGTTCTGAAGTTTGTAGGATTCAAGGAATTCTCACTTAAGAACTGTGATTTTGCTTTTCTTTATTAATAATGATTGTGATGCATTAGGAAATGAAAGATGATTGGATGTTTCATTACATTTCTTTCGATTTTATTCCTTATGTCAAACTATTGTTGATTAATATATGAAGTGGCAAAATTAGTTTTTAAAGTATGTGCTACGAGTGCTATATGATACGAATCTAGTTGTATTAGATTCAAATCTATCCTTGAAAAGCCTCCAAAGATCAACTTGACAACTTCAACTTCTAGATGTGTATGTCGGCAATCTTCACAAAGCAACCCTTCTTCTTTCGTCGGCCTTAGATCTCTAATTAGACCTGCAATTGTTAACCTAAGATCACAAAGTTCACAAACAATTAAGGAATCACAACCTAATTGTTTGCTAGGACTCTACAAGATTGAAGAACCCTAAGTATGTTCAAACTAGAATAATGAAGTTAAGATAATCAATTTGGGTGAATAAACCTCAAAATCTTTATTGAAAACTTAACTTGTGTTTATAAGAGCTATTTGAACCCTTATATAGTGATAGGGTCAACCAAAAACCTAAAATAAAACCTTATGGGGTGTCCTAACATACTAGTCCAAGCCCAACTAGGAAAAGAAATAATAAAAAAAACAAACTTAAAAATAAGGTTTTTTTCCCGCAACAACTTCAGTCCCGAAGTTGTACAAGTTCTGGGCCAAAGTTGTCCTATGCAAGAACTTCTGTCCCGAAGTTGAACAAGTTCTGGGCCGAAGTTGTCCTAAAATTTTTGTTCTCTGTTCAACAGGCCAACTTCTGGGCAGAAGTTGACAACATCTGGGCCGATGTTGTTCTGTATTTTTTTATGTTTCAATAACAAGCAAATTAATAAGTTTTTCTTTGCTCAAATCATCTTCAAAGGTCTTCAAATCTTCAAGATGAGTTCGAACAAGGTTTGTTAATGCATCTTTGAACTTCTTAGCTCTTGCTCTAGTCATCGGACCTAATGGCATCTTCAATGGATCGAATGGCATCTTTGGCATCTCCTTGGTGCTTAGAACAAGTTGTGCACAATCACCATGATCTTCAATCTTGTCCTTGCTTCATTGCCGCCCATGCACATCCTCTCCATAGTCTCCATTGTGTTCTTCAATACCATGATAAGCCCTTGGCGCATTATCCCCTCTCCATTGAAAAGGATTTGTCCTCAAATCAGCATCACTATCAAACAAAGATATGTCTGAAACATTAAAAGTAGCACTTACATTGCCATATTCACTAGGAAGGTCTAGCTTATAGGCATTGTTGTTGATCCTCTTCAAAACTTGGAATAGACCATCTCCACGAGGTAATAGCTTAGACTTTCTCTTTTCAGGGAACCTCTCCTTCCTTAGATGCAACCAAACCCAATCTCTAGGTTCAAAGATAACCTCTTTGCACCCTTTGTTAGCAACCTTCATGTAGTGATGTGTTTTCTTCTCAATTTGAGCTCTAACCTTTGCATGAAGATCCTTAACATATTTGGCCTTTCTTTCCCCATCCATGTCAACTTGCACACTTAAAGGTAAACTCAACAAACCCAATGGGGTGAAAGGATTAAAGCCATACACAATTTCAAAAGGTGAAAATCCAGTAGTACTATGTATGCTTCTATTATATGCAAATTCAACATGAGGCAAACAATCCTCCCAAGTTCTTAAGTTCTTTTTAATCAAAGCCCTAAGCAAGGTCGACAAAGTCCTATTAACTACTTCAGTTTGGCCATCGGTTTGAGGATGACAAGTAGTTGAAAATAACAATTTAGTACCTAACTTAGCCCATAAAGTTCTCCTAAAGTGACTTGAGAACTTAGCATCTCTATCAGAAACAATTGTTTTAGGCATTCCACGTAGTCTAACAATCTCCTTAAAGAACAAATTAGCTACATTAATGGCATCATCAGTTTTAGTACATGCAATAAAGTGTGCCATCC
Organism: Corchorus capsularis; assembly: GCA_001974805.1. Lineage (NCBI taxonomy): Eukaryota > Viridiplantae > Streptophyta > Magnoliopsida > Malvales > Malvaceae > Corchorus > Corchorus capsularis. The sequence goes on from AWWV01008447.1 coordinate 68,407, forward strand.
TAGAAAACCTATCAACAACAACAAAAACAGAATCTTTACCTCTCCTAGAACGAGGCAAACCTAACACAAAATCCATGCTAATGTGTGTCCATGGTTCATGAGGAGTAGGCAAAGAAGTGTACAATCCATGAGGTTTAGATGTAGATTTAGCTTGCAAACAAGCAATGCAACTCAAAACATGTTTTCCTACATCATATCGCATTTTAGGCCAAAAAGTGTTCATGCAATATCTCATATGTTCTATCAACACCAAAGTGACCCATTAAACCCCCTTCAAGATCGCTCATATCGCTCTGATACCAATTGATACGAATCTAGGGGTGTTAGATTCAAACCTATCCTTGAAAATCCTTCAAGATCGACTTGAACTTCCTTCATGCGATTCCCTCACAAGCACAAAACACAAAGAACAAGTAGGTATACATAATCTAGATTCTTTAAACAAAAATCCATCATGTTTATAATACTTTCCAAATCCAGAATTCTCACATGGTTTAAAGATATCACCAAAGCAAACATCACTAGCATACAATTCTTTAATGAATTTAAATCCAAGAAACTTAGAATCAAGCATGGAAAGTAACACATACCTCTTTGACAAAGCATCCGCTACAACATTCTCCTTATAATTTGGCAAGGTAAGGATAGGTAACTCACCATTCATGTCAACCTTCTTGTAGCGCACTTTAGTCCACAAGTAGTGTTGCCATCTCATTACAATCTTGGCATGAATTAGATAGTTTAATGCAGCCCCATTCAACTTCTCACAAAAGTAAGTTACGAGCTTCCCTCCTTGCATCAAAACAACTCCAGTTCCTACAAAATCACTCAAAAGAGACACAATATTGCTTGGAACATCTCCAGCCAAGTTGTTAGTACCAATTAGTGTATTTCAAAACAAAACTAAGATCAAAACAGAATTATCATGCAAAACACTCTTAATCTCACATTTAGTAGCCAACATACACTCTTTAACAACTTTCCTAGAAGTCTCTTTCTTTTCACCCAAAACAATCCTATTTTCAATGTTATGATCAACCAAAACAGATTTGTTTTCATTACAATTAGCATCCAAAACAGATTTTGTTTCATCACAAACAACACCTAAAACAGATTTAATGTCATCGCAAACAACACTCAAATTAGATTTAGTATCATCGCAAACAACATCTAAAACACTCTTTGCAACTAAGGCTGTTTTATCATCAAAACAATCATCAATTTTAGGTTCGGATTTACTCTTTTCTTTAGCCCTAAATTCAACATCCAATTTATCAAAATCATCTCTCAATTTCATTTGATCTTTTAAAGCTTCTTGAAGTGATAAAGGAACTAAAGTAACAGGAACCTTACCATACTTAAAACAGTACTTGTTTGTCTCACCATCATTTTTCACCTTGTTGTCATATTGTCGAAACGTGCGGGTCCGGGAACCCTATCGCTCCGACTTGGATAACAGGAGTCACCACTAATCAAATCCTAGGTGTGATTTAGTCACCTATCTACCATTGAAACTTAGTTGGGCCCCAGCTTAGCGAAGGACCTGACTAAGCCCACTGGTCCAGGTCTTTTAGCCTAAATCTAGGTTCGGGAGTCCATTACACCCAGGGAAGGATCAGCACCCCTGAGATGTCCGTCAAGCGACGGTACCATTAGTTAAACTAGATTCTATGTGGGTCTATAAAAAAAATAGTTGATTTTATCCTAATCTTGTTTAGTGAGAAAATTAAGATTAAAATGAATAAATATATAATTAAGTAATAGATAACTATAAAAAAATAAAAATAATAGATAAATAAAAAGATAAATAGATATATAAACAAATGGATAAATAAGTATGTAAACAAATATATATATATATATACAAATATATAAATAAATAAATAATAGATTAATAGATAATTAGAAGGATATACAAAAATAAAAGATAGATAAATAATAGTATTAAATAGATAATAGTACTAAATAGATAATAATAAATAATAATTACAAATAGATAAGAAAATGAATAGTAAATAGATAAAACAAAAAAAAAGCTAAGTAGATAGATAGATAGATAATAATAAATAGATAGATAAATAAAATAATTTAATAAAATTACTTTAAGTAAAAAAAAAACAAAATCTTTTTGGGTTATTACTTTTTGATTTTCCTTTTCCTAGATAATACATGTATGCAGAATGATGAAAAATGAATGCATTGTTAAGTTAATTAAGGTCAATTAACATAATTTCGGATTATTGACAATCCTTTCCGGGATATGTGCCCAGAACCCTGAAGCATCCTGAAAAAGACCATTTCATCCTCAGAAACTTTTAGAGAGTCCCGAATCTTTGATCACTCTCAGAAAGTCCTTCATCAGAGAGATTATGGTCACCGATAATTTTAGGTGGAGTGCAACAGTTAATAACGTAAAATTAAATTACATAATTAAACATGAATGCACATGACCTATTCCTAAATTAATTCTAACTGCACTAAATTATTAAAAATTAAACTAAACTCTAAATTAATTATGGGATTAAAACTGACTAAATTCTACCCAAGGCTCACGTATAACAAGGTATATAACATACTGTAATTTTGAAAAAAAAAACGAATCGGCACATACCCATTGAACATATTAAAAACAAATACATGAGAATTCTATTTAGATATAATGCTTGGGACCAACTTACGTAACAACATCATAAATCTGAATTCAGAAAATAAGCAAAAGACTTAAATAGAAATCAAACTAAAAGATTAAGGACTCAATTGATGGGAGAAAGATTTATGTGAACAAATTCTTGCATTCAGCAATACATTCAACAATACAAATCAATGGCCCCATCGAAAGAACAGAAAAAAAGATAATCATGAAAGGGAATTTTACCCAAACAAAAGAAAAATGAAAACTTGAAACTTTTTTCACGGATTGAACCTCCTTGGTATGCGTGCTCCTTCTGACTTTATTTCTTCCTTCCCCTTGCTTTGTACTTTCTGACCTCTCCTTTCACTCTTCACTCTTTCTTTCCTTTTTTTATTCTTTCATCTCGGAATCAACAAATCTTTTTCTCTCTCTCTTATTCTCTTTTGCTGAAGTATATTTGTCAGAGCCAATTTCTTAGTCTAACGAAAATACTTTTTTTTTCTAGCCAGCGTAACTCTTTCCAAATGAACTTTCTGTCTTTTATAGATACATGAGTCCGAAAATTTTAGTACTCCACTTCCAATCTAATTAAGCTCCACCAAACTCTATTTACTTGATCCCAAAAAATCTCTTGCTTTATCCTATTATCCCACTTAAATTTGAAATTCAAAACCTGCCCTTCATTTTCCTCATATCCAAATTTTGCAACCAAAGTAAAAATAGAAACCACAATTTGTTAGGCCTCAATTTCTTTGGGTCCAAAATGAGCCCAACATAATAGACTCATAATAACTAAAGAAAAAGACTTAACTTGAGTTTGGGTTTTTCTCATGGCTAGAAATTAACTAAGTCCAAATTATGGTGTCTACAGCTGCCCCTCTTTGTGGACTCACTAAGAATCCTGAAAGACGTAAAGGCATTCTTTCTGTATTTCTGGATGAATAAGGGGTACACAAAGACGTAGACACTATCATGCTTGAACTCTTTTGCTTCTTTCTGCTCCTTTTTCTTCAATCTGAGGCCGAAAATTGACCTTCTTAATTAACCACACTGGAAATCTTTCTAAAATGACCGTACCGGAACAATTGGAGTGAACTCCAAAAACTTCTTGGAATGACCACATTGGATCAATTCGAGATCAACTCTGAACTCCGAAAACTTCTTGAAATGACCGCACCAGATCAATCTGAGATCAACTCTGATCATTGAAAACTTCTTGAAATGAGATCAACTCTGATCGTTGAAAACTTCTTGGAATGAGTTCAACTCTGATCGTTGTAAACTTCCTGGAATGGGATCAAGTCTGATCTTCAAAAACTTCTTGGAATGAGATCAACTCTGATCGTTGGAAACTTCTTGGAATGGGATCAACTTTGATCTTCGAAAACTTCTTGGAATGAGATCAACTCTGATCTTCGGAAACTTCTTGGAATGAGATAAACTCTGATCTTCGGAAACTTCTTGGAATGAGATAAACTCTAATCTTCGAAAACTTCTTGGAATGAGATCAACTCTGATCGTTGGAAACTTCTTGGAATGAGACCAACTCTAATCGTTGGAAAATTCTTGGAATGAGATCAACTCTGATCATTGGAAACTTCTTGAAATAAGATCAACTCTGATCTCCGAAAACTTTGAAAGATCACACTGGGTTGCTTGCATGTGAACTTTTGAAAAGACAGCACTGGATCACTCCAAATACCTGTTTCTCAAAACAAATCATGTTTTGATGAAAGTTAAGATGTGTGAGTATGCAAATGCAATGACAATGCATGCCGATGGATGATGCAATACCAAACACTGTTCATGATATGCTTTTGAGTTTCCTTTCGTTAAAGGTCCCTATTTCCTTAAGTTCCTCGATCATAGTTTGCCTGTATGTTCCTGATTCCTTTGTCTCTTTTTTCGCCTTGTCCCAACTCATTTCCTTTGCATTTCTGCCCCAATTATCATAGTTGTGGAATTCCTGTTCTTTCTCTTTTGCCCCAAGTGAACATTTATTTATTTTACCCCATAACTGAGCATATTGAGAATAATTCCATGCAAGTTTTATTATTTTGATTTTCAAAGAAAACCAATGTTAACCTTTATAAAATGCAATCATTCAGAAAGAAGCAAACAAAGAAGTTTTATTATTAATAAATAAGGAAATATATACAATAAGACATATGTACAGAGAAAGATTCCATACATGAACATAGCAAAGAAATTTAGAAAGATAGAACCTCATGATGATGAATACTCCGACGACGATATAGAGACGTTGCCGAAGATTTCGAATTTTGGTGTTGCTGTTCCCAACTCAGTCTGGACCAGAACCTCACCCTTTTGACCTTAAGAGATGCTCTTTTGAAACTTTTTCCGCTGACAACTATGCATTCCACGCTTCCCTTGAGCCGCCCTTTACGGGTTTTCAACTCAAGTTTCCCCCTTTTCCAACCTTCACCTGAGCCGCCCTTTTCGGGTTTTCAACTCAAGTGACCCCCATTGGGTCCAAGCCGCCCTTTGCGGGTTTTCAACTCGAACCCCTCCCTTTTATTCCTTTCTTTTTTCTAACTTCCTTTTTTTTTTGGAAACCTTTTTTCTTTTTTTTTTCGCTTTTTTTTTGCTTTTTTTTTCTCCTTTTTTTTGAACTACGCATAGTATTTCTTTACCGCATCTGCATTGACGGGTTCAGATAACACGTCCCCATCCATATCTTGCAAAATCAATGCTCCGCCAGAAAAAGCTTTCCTTACCACATACGGACCTCCCAGTTTGGTGTCCACTTGCCTCTTGGATCACTTTGCACTAGTATGATCTTTTTAAGCACCAAATCCCCTTCTTTAAAGTGCCTCGGGCATACTTTCTTATTAAATGCCCTGATCGAGCTCAAATTATGCATATTTTTATAGCTATTTTATATACTTTTTGCTATTTTTATATGTGTTTTTACCATATTTTGTTAGTATTTGTGTTTTTAGGCCCTGAAGACAAGAAAAGTGAAAACTTATTGTTTTTCACTCTTTTTAGTAGCTATTTTAGTGACTTTATACTCAACTATGGATTTAGCCATTTGGAATGAAGATTTGAAGATGCGAAGTTCGTGATTGAAGATATTTTGAAGATTTGAAGATAATTGAAGAATTAATTCAAGAAGCAAAATTGAAGATTTGGAGCTTTATTGCAAAGAATTGAAGCCAAGTCCAGAAGAAGCCCTGAAGTTGAGGATTTTTGGATAATTTATATGGGAATATACTCAGCCCATATAAACCTATAATTGGAGTTAAAATCCCAATTTGTAGGCCTAATATCCAAAAGAATATCCAAATCCCGCATTAATCCCGCAGATTTGCGATATTAACCCGGTTTCAGCGCAGTTTTCGTAGAAAGGCCATAACTTTCAACTCAGATGTCCGCTTTAAGCCCATGAGTAGCCGTTGGAAAGCTAACTCCGAGCTCTACAACTTTCTTTTGAAGTGCAAAGCCCAGATCTGCCATCTTCAAGCCCGAAATCGACGTCGAAGTTGCTGCTAGATTCCAGAAAATTCCAGAAAATTCTAGAGTCCTCATCTAACTTGGAGTCTACTCTAGGATGACACCTAATCCTACTTGGAGACCAAGAAAAGGCTACACCGTCCTACCCCTATTTCTCCACTATAAATAGCCACCTCCTGTATCACAAATCACACACTTACATTAGATACACATCATAGATTTAGATAATTCTTTTTTCTACCTTTCTTTAGTTTTTAGGTTTTTCTCTAGTTTTAGAAGAGGGAGAAGTCGACACCCTCTCTAGCAATAGAGGGTGCGACGGCCCTAGGGTATTTTAGGAGGAGATTCCGTCTCTTCCTATCTCTGTAAGTATTCTTATGCCTCTCATGGATTTTCCTAAGTCCATGAGCAGCTAAATCCTTAATACTTCTGATCCTTTGGTGAATTCAATCAATTGATTATGGTGAGATTTCTATACTTATAATTTTGTGTTAAGTTCTTGATGATAGTAGTCAAAACCCTGTTTTAATTTTATGATTCTGAATCTTATTTGAGTTATGTGGCCACTAACGATGTAAGAAGAAAATCTATGGCTAGATCAGGCTTAGAATTAATCACTCAAGTTTGATTGTATGTAGTAAATTAGGTTTGTTAATTGCTGCTTAATGGGTGTTTGTCTACCGGAGGTCGAGAAATTTCTCTTCGTATGGTTCTACTTTGTAGGCATGTGTGTAAATTAACTGTTCTTAATGCTTTGTTCTCAAGTGATCTTTAAGGCCTAAGAAAGTAATCAATCACTGAAGGAATAATAGGGATAACTGCAACTCTAATCGGCCTCTTATCTAAAATACATGTTGGGAAACCTATATCAGTTGTTAGTCAAGAATAAGATGCGAAATTCACCTTTTAAATCGAGAATCCATAGTTAATTTGATTGAATGATACCACTGGTGAAGAAGTATGTTTTTTAATTATTGTTTGCTTTATTAATTTGCTTTAGATTTAGATTTAATTTGCTTTGCTTTATTTTTAGTTTAATTGTTTTCTTTATAATTAATTTATTCAATCCCCTGTTTTCTGTTTGATTTTTGGAAAGGATCTTTCTATCTTTTTATTGTTCATCACATAAACCTTCTCTGTGGGATTCAATCCCTACTTGCCCTAGCTATTCTAGTTAGTTTATTGTGGGGATTATTTTTATGGTCATAGACGACACGATCATGCCCGCTCCATCCTCTTTTTATACATCTGACCGTGGCAAAGAGCTGTTAGTCTTTTCTCATCAATCAAATTCAACTGATCATATCTTTCTTGAACCCATTCAACATCATCCAGTTTGATTTCTCTATAAACCCTTAGGGAAGGTATCTCAACCTCAATTGGTACCACTGCTTCCATCCCGTATACTAATGAGTACGGGGTTGCCCCTGTTGAAGTTCTAGCACAAGTCCGATAAGCATGCAAGGCAAAAGGGAGTTTCTCATGCCAATCTCTATAAGTCTCTGTCATCTTCTCCAAAATCTTCTTGATGTTCTTATTGGCTGCCGCAATTGCTCCGTTCATCTTTGGACAGTAAGTGGTCGAGTTGCTATGAATTATCTTGAACTGTTTGCATGTTGCATCAACCAACCCTTTGTTCAAATTAGTCGCATTGTCCGTAATAATCCTCTCTGGTAACCCATATCGACAGATGATCTCCCTTTTTATAAACCGGGTGACTACCGCCTGAGTGACACTTGCATATGAAGCTGCCTCAACCCATTTTGTGAAGTAATCAATTGCAACAAGAATAAACTTGTGTCCATTTGAGGCCTTGGGGTTAATAACTCCAATCACATCTATACCCCACATAGAGAAAGGCCATGGAGCTGACATGACATGTAGTGGG
>AWWV01008450.1:0-43480 GCA_001974805.1 Corchorus capsularis
AGTAAAGAAGGTCAAAAAATGGATGTAGAGATAAAAAAATGGTATTAAAGTAAAAGAGTAAAGAACGGTATTAATTAAAAAAATGGTGTTAAGTAAAATGGTCAAAAATGGTATCCAGTAAGAGATGGTATTAAACAAAAATGGTATTAAAGTAAAAGAGTAAGAAAAATGGTAAAAGTAAAAATGATAAAAGTAGCAAAAGTAAAAATGGTAATCAGTAAGAAGAGGATAATTAGTAAAAAAATGGTAGTTAATAAAAAGGTGAGAAGAATATGTTAGTTAGTAATTTAGTTAGTATAAAAGAGTCAAATGTCATGAATATTAAAAATAGAAAACAACCAAAAATGGAAACCCACAGTTAAGTCTAGATTAGTCAGTGCCGTCTTTTGACGGGCGTCGTGGGGGTGCTAATCCTTCCCCACACGTACCCGACTCCCGAACCTTAGATTCTGGTTAGAAGACCGTTTATTAGGTTTAGTGTTACCTTCGTCAAGCTTAGGATAACATTAAGCTTAATAATCTGATAGGTGGCTAATCACACCTAGGTTAAAAAAAGATTAGTGGCGACTCCCTTTAGTTTTAAGTTCTTTAAGTCGTTAAACGGTAGGGTTCGTACCCCGGACCCAGACGTTGCGACAGACACCAATTGGGATTTTAACTCCAATTATGGGCTGAGTATTATCCCATATAAAATATCCAAAATTCCTTAACTTCCGGGTTTCTTCAGGGCTTGTCTTCAGTCCTTTGCAAATAAGCTCCAATCTTCAATTCTTGCTCCTTGAAATAATTCTTCAATGATCTTCAAATCTTCAAATTATCTTCAAGAAATCTTCAAACACGAACTTTGCGTCTTCAAATCTATACTCAAAATTACTTTGCTCATATCTGTGCAAAAAGTCATCAAAATAGCTCCAAAAGTAGTGAAAATTAACAAATTCTCAATTTCATATCTCATAAAGATTCAAAACACAAATATCATCAAAATAAGGCAAATTAGAGCATAAATGGACCCAAAAACATAGTAAAATAACCATAAAAATAGGGTTGTTTTTGACTCGATCATGAACAAATACCACAAACCTTAGGCACACTAGAAAAGTTCGAATTGAACAAATCAGTGAGCATAGCGATTTGCTGATTCGTTTCTTGAATTTGTTGCTCGAATGAGGTAGAATGGGTAGAGACTTCATTGATTCTTCTTATATTGCTTTCTCTTGATGCATAGTCTTCACGAGATCCAAACTGTTGAGTGTTTCCAGCCATGTTTTCCACTAAAGTCCAAGCATTGGTAGGGGTCTTGTCTGTGAAAGCTCCTAGACTTTCAGAACCTATGGAAGATCTGTCAAACGGTAGTAATCTTTCGTAAAAGTATTGGATCAGCAACTGTTTAGAAATTTGGTGATTAAGGTAGCTCGCGCACAGTGTCTTGAAACGTTCCCAATACTCATGCATTGTTTCTCCATGGCGTTGCTTAATTCTGCATATCTCCTTCCTTATACTTGATACTTTATGAGCAGGAAAGTAATTTTCCAAGAACAATTTCTTAAGACTCGTCCAAGAGGTGATTGAACTAGTAGGTAGGAGGTACAACCAATCTTTTGCATGGACCACAAGAGTGAACAGAAAAGTTCTTAGCTTGAATTGTTCTTCAAGAATACCTTAAATACTTTTAGATGCACAGACAATCTGGAAATCTATAAGATGGCGGTGAGGATCTTCTCCAGGTAGACCATGAAATTTGGGTAAAATCTGAATATATCCAGATTTAATCTCAAAGGTTTCAGTCATATCTGGGTATTGAATTGCTAAACGTTGTGCAGTAACGTTTGGAGCAACAAGCTCTCTCAGAGTTCTAGGAGCGTTGTCGTTATCCATATCTTGTAACGATGTCGAAAAAGTGGTTGATTTAGGAGAATTAGGTTGAGAATTCGAAGGGGATGACTCCTCTCCTTGTTGTCGACTTGATCTCTCCTTCCTTAGTGAAAAGAGTGTTTTTTTCTGGCTCAGGATAAAATTGTAAATCTTCTATACCACTACTTCTTGTATTTGTCATGCAACTTCTTAGAAAAACAAAACTCAAAAGAAATTAGTAGTATAAGTTCTTAAACGAAAATTAAAAACTAAAACAGGAAAATAAAAGTAAGAAATTCTTAGGGATGATTAAATATTCAATCTTATCCTTCCTTCCCCGGCAACGACGCCAAAATTGCGATCGTGTCGTCAGCAAATCACAAGATAATCCCCACAAAATCCTAACTAGGTAGATAGGGCAAGTAGGGGTCGAATGCCACATAGAAGGGGAATAGACTTATACAAAGATAAATCTTCTCTAAGAATCACTCAAAAACAAAGGGTGAAAGATGTGGGTAAGTAAAATAAAATGGTACTATTTAATCCCCTAAAACAATTAATCTAAATTAAAGCAAACTAAATTAAATCTAAAGCTAAAGAAATTACTTAAGAAAACAATAATTAAAATCATACTTCTTCTCTAATGGTAGAAATCAATCAATTTAATTATGAATCCTTTATATAAAAGATAAATTCAATATTCTAATTATCAAAGCAAGAATGATCAATTTTACGCCAATGATACCTTCAATCAAAAGATTTAAGTATCATGTAAAACATCAACAAACTTATCCTAATAACTCTCAATTAAACAATTGGTCTAATAAATCCCTAACATGTATATTAGATAAAATTACATTAGTCCAGCTTAAATTATCTGTTTTATTCAAAATAATTAATTACTTTGGTCCAGCTCAAAAATTGTTAAGAATAAAGCATTAAGAACAATTAATCACACATGCATAACAAGTATACACAAACCTATTCTTTCCTAGTTGGGTCTGCATAGTTCTAAATAGGGTTAATTAATCTCATTGAACCCATTGGTCTTGGCGTCCAAGTTGTTACTAATTAATCAAACTTGAATTGGTACTTCTAAGCTTGATTTAACTATAGATCTATCAAATTATATCAATAGTGGCCATCTAAATCAACAATCATCAAGATCATAAAATAAAACAGAGATTAATAAACATATTTAACCAAGAACAAATATCAAATTATAAAAACACAAATCTCACCATAATCAATTGATTAATATCTCCAAAGGAAAAGAAGTATTAAGAATTTATCTACTACATAAGAAACTTAAGAAAACTTACAAACATAGGCCGAATTCTCCCCCTGGACGGCACCTAGGGTTGTTGATACCCTCTCTAAAGAGAGATGTTGAAACCCTCTCCTAAAACTAGAGAGAAATTCTAAAGAGAAAAATAGATGAAGAGAATAAGATAATTGTGATTGTGTTCTCTAGGGTTAACATAAGGTGGGTATTTATAGTGGACTAATAAGACTCCTAATAGACTTAGGAATTAAACTAAAAAGCCCCTAGGTCGGTTTAGGCTCTTGACTTGGTCTCCAAGTCGAATTAGACGTCTTCTTTGGGCTGCATTTAAGTGAAAATCAGACTTGGCAAAACTGAAATTGTGCAGAAACTTCAAGGACATTATCGGCATCGAAGATGGCAGAACTGGGCTTCGAGCGAAACAGCAAAGTTGTAGATCTCTAAATCATCTTTCCAACGCATTTTGAATCAACTCAATCGGAGGTCTGGATCGAAAGATATGGCTATTTTACCATGACCGCGCAGAATCCTACTCCAACTAAAAAAAAGGGGGGGTTGCGGGATTTGGTTGTTGGCAAGGGCTTCGGCGCGTGGCATAGGGCAGAACTGACTCCAATGTGGGCCCAGCTGGGCTAGTTATGCTCCCATGTAAAATACTCATAAGCCCATGTCATCAGGACCACTCCATAGCATGTTTCCATTCCTTCGCGATTTATATAAGCTCAATCGTAGTTCTTTCTCTTTAAAATCTTCCTTCAATAATCTTCATGATTTGAAATTGACTCCAATTAAATCTTCAATCACGAACTTCGAATCTGCAAATCTTCACTCAAAAATGCTAAGTCCATATTTGTGACAAAAGTCATCAAAATAGCTCTAGAAATAGTGAAAAACAAAAAGTTTTCACTTTCCTTCTCTTCAAGACCTAAAAACACAAATACTTGTAGAATAGGGCATAACAACATATAAAAATACCAAAAAGCATAGGAAAATGACCATAAAAATAGGGTTAATTTTGGCTCGATCATTCAGAATTTAGCTACTCATGGATTTGGAAGAATCCATGAGAAACTTAGAAAAACTTACAAACATAAGGCAACGATCTCCTCCCTTCGGCGGCTCCAAGGGTTTTCGACACCCTCTTCTAAGAGAGAAAACTATACCTAATACTATAACTAAAGGAAATAATAGATGAAGAGAATAAGATAATTGTGTTTTCTAGGGTTAACATAAGGTTGCTATATATAGTGGACTATCTAGGACTCCAAGTAGACTTAGGATTGGTATCAACAAGGTATAGGATGGTTTAAGCTCTTAACTTGGTCTCCAAGTCGAATTGAAAGTCTTCTTGGGCTGAATTTAGGTGAAAATCGGACTTGGGCCCAAAACTGATATTGTGCAGAAACTTTAGCGGCAATTTCGGAATTGAAGATGGAAGAACTGGGCTTCAAGGTTCAAAGACAAGTTGTAGATTTCTGAGTCTTCTTTCCAACGCACTTTGAATCAACTCGAACAGAGGTCTGGATCAAAGTTATTGCTGATTTACCAAGACTGCGTAGAATCCAAATCCAAGTTAAAAAAGGAAGCATCATCACCATCTGGTTTTGGTCAGGCGCCCATGTGGATTAGCCTAGGGCCCATGTCGACAAGATCACTTGTTGTCATGGCTTCTTTCCTTCTTCAATTAAACTCGATCTTAGTTCGTCACCTTGGAATCTTCCTTCAATGATCTTCATGACTTCAAATTGACTCCAATAGATCTTCAATCACGAACTTCTAATCTCCAAATCTTCATTCTTAAATGCTAAGTCCATATTTGTGACAAAAGTCATCAAAATAGCTCCGAAAATAGTGAAAAACAACAAGTTTTCACTTTTCTTCTCTTTAAGATCTAAAATCACAAATACTTGCAAAATAAAACATAATCACACATAAAAATACCAAAAAGCATAGGAAAATGACCATAAAGATAGGGTTAATTTTGGCTTGATCATAATTTCCTCCACACTAAACCTTTTGCTAGTCCCTAGCACACTAGTGCTTAAAAACTAAGAAAACAAAAACTAAGACTAACTAGACCTAAACTAATGCATAAAAAGATTTAACTTTGCCAAGTATACGGCGGCACTTGGCACGTAACACAAGCTTTTCAACTAATATACGTCTATATTGGAGGTGTTATGTCACCTGAGGGTTTACTTAACTAGGATGACACCCACAAACATGTTGAAAACTGACTCGACACTGTGTTAGATTTTAAAACAAAACTAATTTTAGACAAAACAAATTTTGAACAAATCTAGGTTTAAAGGCTTTAAAAGATAAATGACTAGAGAAATCAGACTTTAGAAAACAGAGAAGACTCATTAATAATTTAAGAATTTAATCTACAATTTTTAATCATGCATAATAAAGGTTAGTAGAAACACAAAGGCCATTGACTTCAAATAAACCATTCACAAAAATCAATCCAATCAATCAACACAATTTCTAAGACCACCATGTCTTGGAAATGCATATAAATACACTTTTTATGATTTTGACAAAATAGACTTACCATAGGTTTGCATAGTCATCCAATCTCCACGAATGGTAATACTTATAAGAAATCTAGCACACATTGAATTGAAATGCATATCATGGGTTGTAATGGGACTAAAAGGCTGAAGTAAACTATCAAAAAAAGGATAGGGATAACAAAAAAAATCTCAAGAAAAGTGAAGTAATGATATGGGTAGATGTATTTTGAAAAACCCACTATTGACTTAAGAAAACTACACTTTCTTCTTCCTTCATTGAAAATCACTCCAAATTCTTCTCATGCTTCAAAGTCATAAAGTTTAGGATCATGTTATTTCTTTTCTTTTTCTTTTCTTCAAGGGGACAACTATTGGAAATCTTACTATGTTTTTCAATGCCTCTTCTCCCTTATACTTTATTCTTTTTTTTAATGAACAATCACCTTCCTTCTTTGAATGACAATTGAACAATCACCTTTTGATTCCATAAATGCAAGGGAATTGTAGTAGTAGTAATCCCCCACGCTTATTCTTCTTATAGTCTCATCAAGAACCAAAGTGTAACAAGCCAATACTTCACTATTCATGAGAAAAGGGTAAGAGAAACTTGTTTTTCTTTAAAAAGGGTAAAGGGTTCTTTAGGTGAATGTGGCTAATAAGAAAAATAGGCTAATTTTAAAGGCTCAAAGTCGTTTACTACTATTGTCCTTCAAAGGGTTGGCTTTTTAGGCTAAAAGTGGTTAAATCCTAAATGCATGAATTTTCAATTCAATGAATACCAAAAATCAACTAAGCATGTATATATTTCGCCTCGAAAGGTTAACTAAGCAAATTCTAGAAGTAATATCTCATCAATAGAATTTAAGGTATGAAAATTATATATATATATATATGTATCAATCAAAGAATGAATTTTGCATAGGAAAATTTGAAAAATATTTCCAATGTATTTAAACTAAACTAAATCAAACAAGACTATACTCTTGGAAATTAAACCAAAAATTATTAGAAAGTACTCAAAAACAAAACTTTTTTTTTTTGAAAAATTTATCTCTAGTCAAAAAAATTTGAAAAATCATGGATCTATGCAATAGACTCTCTCCCCCACACTTGAAAGATACATTGTCAATTTTCACAAAAAATCAAAAATTTGAGTTTTTGAAATTTTTGAAAATTTTGGAAAAATCATGTGAATGCAAATGTGTGGTGTGTCCCTCAAAAGTGTGATAACTAAAAGATGTGCTAATGAAATACTTGACTCAATCAAAGCATAATGGAATATTCAATCACATAATCCAAGCAAATCAAAGCATCATTTGTAACAATCATAACATATAAGTCATAAATAAAGATCCAAATCAAAGCATAGAATACATAGAAAATAGCAAATAAAGTACAAAAGCAAACAACAAAGATAAAGATGCAAATGTAAGATGCACATCACAAATCACATAAGATTAAATCAACAAGAGCTAACTGCCTCTCCATAGTCTTCTTATGGCGTCTTCCAATCGACGTATAAAAGCTCTCATCTCATTCTTTTATTGCCTCATCTCTCTAATCATAAGTCTTTGAAATTCCCTATTAGGCAATTCTTCAAAATTGTCATCTTCAAGGTCTTCTTCTTCTAATGGTGGTGGCGGTGGCATAGCTCTATGTGGTTGTTTGGGTCCTTGGGCATTAATCCTTCTATGCTCATTATACCAATATTCTCCATCGACATTTCTTCCTATCTTAATGCTCAATTGGCTCAAACAATGGACATCAACTAAATTACCTTCATTATCAAGGTATTCCTCACCTTGAACTTGAACTTTCTCCTTAATTAGAATCTTGCTAATTAAGACCGGCAAAACAAATGCTTTGTCCAAATGAGGTGATTTAGCAACTTCCCACATTTCTACTAGTATCAACTTGGCCATCGGAATTCCTTGGCAATCACCCAAACCAAAACATATCTTGTCGGCAACATAAAGATCTTCAATTCTAAGCTTGTGTCAATTACTTCCCCTAGGCATAACATTGTAGTGAAGCAAATAGCAAACAATCTTATCCCTAGGTTCCATGTATTTCACTCTAACTTCTATAATACCTTCATTATCCATGCCAAGAGGATGTCAAACCTTCGTAATGTATCATCACGCCTCCAATGAACTTCGGTAGATGTTCTTTGGTGACCATCAATGAATATTCCTTAGCTTAAACATTCAATGCAAAAATGATTCAATTACTTCAATGTGCTTACCCTTATCCGTGGTGGTTGTAGTGTAACCACTTCCTTCATGATCCTTATTCATGTTTGCATAAAAGTGCTTAACCAAAGTTGGATAATACTCTCCTTTCAAATTCAAGAGATTCTTCCATCCTCTATTGGCAAACAATTGACTAATGCCAAAAGCTTGATCAATATTGGTGGGAAGAACTTTCTCTTCAATGATAGTGTTGGAGTGTCTTGCTTCATACCATTGCTGGAAATCTTCATCAACAAAAAGGTGTGGAGGCTCATCTACTTGCATATCCTCCACTTGCGGTGGTGCTAGTGATGATGAAGCTCTAGCTTTTCCTCTTCTTGACATTAAATCAAACACTAGGTAGTCACAAAGTTTACTTGTAGATAATCTTGAAAATCCAAAACACTTAAAACCAAAGTAGAAAATCCAATCTCAAATAGCCTTCAAATAATCCAAAAGGGGTCTCTTATCCTCTTTCTAACCAACTTTAACACAAATCCAATGAAAACTCAAATACTACCCACAAACATTGAAAATTTGTGAATTGATGAACTTGATGAGAAATTTGGGTGGAAAATTATTGGGTAGGTGTTTAAAGGTGATAAAATGGTGAAATAAAAAGAATTTAAGTGATAAAAATGAAGTTAAAGAGAATGGTGTTTGAAATTTAAGGTGATGGGTGTATATGGAAAGTGGTTGGTTTGGTAATGGGTGTATGAGAATAATGAGATGGGTGTAAAAATGAATGGTGGAAGTATTTATAGGTGTAAGGATGACAAAATTCAAGACAAGGTGGGCGCACACCCATAATGGATGTGGGCACAGGTGGAGTCGGGCTAGGCTTGAAGAGGTGATGGCTATCGGTAGTTAACATGGGGGCATGAACAAACTGGCTGGGCGCATGGGTTAATTCACATGGTGGCCCATGGCGTTGTCTATGTCCAATTTTTTTCCTTCTTCAAATCTTTTCTAACTCTTGACCAAACTCAATCTTGTGTAATTTCAATGTAATGTAGCTCTAATATAGTCTTGGAAAATCCAAAAATATTGGTAATGGACACTTCTCCATAACCAATTTTTCAATGGTAACCTTAACTCTTGTTAACTAAGCTCTTATGTGAATGTAATGCATAGATAAATATGAAAAATGTAATGCAATAATTCAAATCAAGGAATAGGCAATCAAAGCAAAGCAAAGCAAAGCAAAGCAATGCAAGAAAAATAAATAGATAGAGTTTTAAGAAAGCTTCTCTATTTCCAAGCATAGCTCCATTCAATTTCTTCTTGTAATTGTCCAAATCATAAGCTCCATTTGCTCACATGTGTATCCTTAATATGAAATCCTAAAAAGAAAAAGAAACATAAAAGAAGAAAATTAAATGTTAGTAAAATTAATTGGGTTGCCTCCTAATAAGTGCCTTTATTTAAAGTCTTTGACTAGACTGCCTTAAAGAATTTATTCTTCAACGGTGAAGGTAGAGGCAGAAGGAATTTTATTATTGGGGGGGGGGGGGGGGGGGGGACGGACCGCCAATATGGCTAAATAATCAATTCAGGATATAAGGTTTGCCTCAAAACGCGATTCAGGATATAACGTTTCAAAAAAGTTAATTAAGGATATAACGTTACCTAATCCGATCAATTCAGGATAAAATCAAACGGTGCTCACTGTTTGGTTAACACGCGCCGTTAAGTGATTACATGGCGTCCAATCAGATGACACGTATATGACACGTCAGAAAATTAAAAAATTAAAAAAAAATTAAAAAATAAATTTATGAAAAAAACTAACATTCGTCATCTTCTTCACCTCCACCTCCCGTAGTTCTAACTTCTAACCTGCCATTGTTGGATACTTGAGATTAGAACTCAAGCAACTACCACTTGTAATCATCAAATTGATGTCATCAAATTGATGTAATCTTTACTACCCATTTCACATACTCAACCTAACCCAAGCAAACTATTAAACCTTCCTTCCACTAAACCAAGAACCTCCATTCCTCCATTTTCGAAGTAACAAACCAGCAAAGCAAATGACAGAACAGAACAGAGACAAGGAGCAGACCAAGGAAAACCGAAAAAGGAATGATAATCTCCTGCCTTTCAATACTAAATCCCAATCGATAAGCAAACCAGAATATTGCTAAGGAGATGGAGATGAAAAAGGCAAATAATTTTTCTTGATGTGATTTACAGTTGTGCAACAAAACCCACTGGCAGGCTTACTTTAGAATCATCAACAAACAAAGCGCTTAAGCTAACAAAATTTTAATTCCATAAATTTCCCAAAAATGATAGTATTTCAATATAATTCCATAAGTTATATATTGGACAAATTTAATTTTAATTTTTGATTCAAAATTATTAAAATTAAAGAATATATATAAATGTACTCTGGAATGGTAAGCAGCATGGGTCGCCAAGCTCTCTCAAAGAATCGAAGCCCCAACTTTAAAATTCATCATCGGAACTCGCCGGATCCAGTAATAAATCTACCGTTTCTCCTGTACAGCTTTTCTTGTTGTTACTTTCTCTTTCTTCAAACGGCGGCGAAGCCACGAAGAGTTCCTTTTATTTTCTTCTGCTCTTTTTTCCGTTGGAGTTTTTCTTGTTTTTGGCTGTTGAGGTTGCAGAAGGACCGTCGGAGGTGCGACGGGGAAGATAAGAGAGAAGAAAAGAAACTGAAAAAGGTAGGGTTTATTTTTTTTTTTTAATTTTGTATTTATATTGGCCCGTGGCCCGCCCGTGAACCGACCTTTTTCTTTGACAATATTCCACCTGGCTAAAACAAATTCCACGTATCTTTTTTTTTCATCAAACGTGATTTTGCCGCGCGTGTTAACCAAATAGTGAGCACCGTTTGATTTTATCCTGAATTGATCGAATTAGGTAACGTTATATCCTTAATTAACTTTTTTGAAACGTTATATCCTGAATTGCGTTTTGAGGCAAACCTTATATCCTGAATTGATTATTTAGCCCGCCAATATACAAACACTCTTAATATAAGTCATAATAAAACTATATATATTAGTGTCAAAGTAAAAAATGGACTTATGCATAATTGTTTGAGGAGTAAACAACTTTTAAATTTTGAATAGAGATTTGTAGTAACACATTTGGTGTATAAAAAAAATTATAAAAAGTTAATACATAATTAATTATGTATAAAATCTATAATAATAGATTAATTTTCTTGAATTAAAACTGGAAATAGATGTACCACATTAGCTAGTTGACCAATAAAGAAAGAAATATATGCATTTAATGCACCAAAAATAATTTATTTAGGATAAAAGTGAAAGGATTTTAAATAAATTGATGTACTATTTAGGAGTGAATAGATATATGTGGAAAATTAGGGGGGCCAGTTCAAATATACATATTTTACTCCTCCAAAATCTATACATATGTTAGTATGTACAGGGGGNGACTGGGGGGGGGCATGGCCCCCTGCCAGCCCCCCCTTCCGTCCGCCCCTGGGTGAAGGAACGGTGGGTGTGTTCCTTCAACAAGTCCACAATGATGTTGAGAGTGTCACTCATGGCTTTGAGAACTTCAAGAATGGCTTCCTCTAAATTGAGTATCTTCTCTCGATCTTTGTTCAATTGGTGGCTCGACTTGTCGGGTTTCTTGGGTTGTAAAACTCCTTGATGTTTGTTGGCTTCAAGCTTGTCCTTTGCTTTCTTCTTCCTAAAGCTAGGAGGTTTAATTGCTTTAGAAAAAGCTTCTAACGCTTCATATGCATCATTAGGGGTTCTATCAAACAAGGGGGTATGGTTGAAAGTATCCACAAGAATTTGATAATCAACTCCCAATCCTTGGTAAAAGAATTTGATCAAAATTCCTTTGGGACAACCATGTTGAGGGCAATCGGCACAAAACTTCTTGAATCTATCCAAATATTGGTAAAAATACTCATCTTTGCGTTGTTGAATACTGTATAACTTCTGCCTCCACTTGGAAATTTGTTCTGGGGTCATTGTTGAAGATTCTTCACTTGTTCATTTCTTAACCCACTTAGTTTTCACTACACAAGCAAAATCGTTAGATTTCAAAGATAATTGAGATGAAATTCTAGGATAGATAACATCACCATCGGAAAGGTGCATGTACTAAATCCTTATTGGGCTTGACAGCAGCGGTTTCTTTGTCTTTTTATCCATCCTTAACAGCTTCAATAAATATGGGTTCATCTTCCTCGATCTTGATTTCTTTGTCAGGCACTTGCAATTCTACTTTGTTGTAGCTCCTCTCTCCTTCATCTTGTGCGGCATGGGTTGGATAGAGTTCTTCCAACTCTTTTCCACTTCTCAAAGTAATTTCACTTACATTCTCCCTAGGAGGTACCTTTGGTTGTGATGGGATTCTTTGTTGACCTTGTGTCTTGAGCTCAATCATGTATGTGTTTCCTCATCATCTCCATAGCTTCCCTTATTTGTTGCATCTCGATGGAAACTTGTGAAAATTGTTGGAAATTAGGCCCTTTAAAATTCATTGGCCTTCCTTGAAAGTTACCTTGGTTCCCATATTGTCGATTTGGTTGCTCAACTCTTCATCCAGAATTGTAAGAATTTGAGTAAGGTTCAAGCTTCCTTTGAAATACTCCTCGCATTCCCACGGCATTGACTCCTTGAGTATTGTCTTCTAAAGTATCGCACTTATCAGTAAAGTGTCCCTGTGAACAAATTCCACAAACCTTAGGCACACTAGAAAAGTTTGAATTGAACAAATCAGTGAGCATAGCGATTTGCTGATTCGTTTCTTGAAGTTTTTGCTCCAATGTGGTGGAATGGGTAGAGACTTCATTGATTCTTCTTGTATTGCCTTCTCTTGATGCATATTCTTCTCGAGATCCGAACTGTTGAGTGTTTGTAGCCATATTTTCCACTAAAGTCCCAACAATGGTGGGAGTCTTGTCTATGAAAGCTCCGCCACTTGCAGAATCTATGGAAGATCTGTCAAAAGGTAATAGTCCTTCGTAGAAGTGTTGGATCAACAATTGTTCAGAAATTTGGTGATTGGGGCAGCTAGCACACAGTATCTTGAAACGTTCCCAATATTCATGCATTGTTTCTCCATGGCGTTGCTTAATTCTGCATATCTCCTTCCTTATACTTGATACTTTATGAGCAGGAAAGTACGTCTCCGAGAACAATTTCTTAAGGCTCATCCTAGAGGTGATTGAACCAGTAGGTAGGAGGTACAACCAATCTTTTGCATGATCCACAAAAGTGAACGGAAAAGTTCTTAACTTTAATTGATCTTCAGGAATACCTTGAATACTTGTTGAGGCATAGGCAATCTGGAAATCTGTAAGATGTTGGTGAGTATTTTCTCCAAGCAGGCCATAAAATTTGGGTAAAATTTGAATAAATCTAGATTTAATCTCAAAAGTTCCAGTCGTATCTGGGTATCGAATTGCTAAACGTTGTGCAATAACATTTGGAGCAGCAAACTCTCTTAAAGTTCTAAGAGCGTTGTCGTTTGTCATGTCTTGTGACGATGTTGAAGAAGCGGTTGATCTAGGAGAACTAGATTGAGAATTCGAAGGGGATGACTCCTCTCCTTGTTGTCGACTTGATCTCTCTTTCCTCAATGAAAAGAGTGTTCTTTCTGGCTTAGGATCAAATTGTAATTCTTCTATACCACTACTTCTTGTAGTTGGCATACAACTTCCTAGAAAAACAAAAAAAAACTTAAAAGAAAAATTAGTACCCTTTCAAAAAAAGAAAGAAAAGAAAAATTAGTAGTAAAAGTTCTGAAACGAAAATAAAAATTAAAAACAGAAAAATAGAAATTCTTAGGGATGATTAAATCTTCAATCTTTTCCTTCCTTCCCTGGCAACGGCGCCAAAATTGTGATAATGTCGTCGATGAATCACAAAATAATCCCCACAAAAACCTAACTAAATAGATAGGGCAAGTAGGGGTCGAATCCCACAAAGAAGGGGAATAGACTTATCAAAAGATAATTTTTCTCTAAGAATTACTCAAAATCACTTAAAACAAAGGGGATTAGAACAATTAAATAGAAAAGCAATTAATCTAAAAGTAAAGCAAAATAAGTTAAACTAAGCTAAGGAAATTACTTAAGAAAACAATAATTAAAAGGCATACTTCTTCTACAATGGTAGAAATCAATCAATTTAACTATGGATCCTTGACTTAAAAGATGAATTTAATATTCTAATAATCAAAATAAGCAAGATCAATTTTATGCCAATGATACCTTCAATCAAAAGATTTAAGTATCATGTAAAACATCAACAGACTTATTCTAATAACTCTCAATTAAACAATTGGCCTAGAGATAAATTCCTAACATGTATATCAGATAAGATTACTTGAATCGGGCTTATAATATCCCTTTTCTTCTTACAATCAATACCTGGATCAGGCTTAGAAATTGTCAAGAACAAAGCACTAAGAATAATAATTCACACATGCATAACAAGTATAACCAAACCTATTCTTTCCTAGCTGGATCGGCATATTCTAAATATGGTTATTAATCTCATTGGACCCATGGATCGTGGCATTAAATTTGTCACCTCACAATCAAACTTGAATGGATCGCTCTAAGCTTGATTTAACTATAGAACTATCCAATTATATCAATAGTGGCCACAAAAATCAATAATCATCAAGATCATAAAATAAAACAGAGATTAATAAATATTTTAACCAAGAACAAATATCAAATTATAAGCCCACAAATCTCACCATAATTAATTGATTGAAATCTCCAAAGGATAAGAAGTATTAAGAATTTAGCTACTCATGGATTTGGAAGAATCCATGAGAAACTTAGAAAAGCTTACAAACATAGGGCAACGATCTCCTCCCTTGGGCGGCTCCAACGGTTGTCGACACCCTCTCTCTCTAAGAGGGAAAACTAATCCTAAAACTATAACTAAAAGAAATAATAGATGAAGAGAATAAGATAATTGTGTTTTCTAGGGTTAACATAAGGTTGGTATATATAGTGGACTATCTAGGACTCCAAGTAGACTTAGGATTGGTATCAACAAGGTATAGGACGGTTTAGACTCTTAACTTGGTCTCCAAGTCGAATTGAAAGTCTTCTTGGGCTAAATTTAGGTGAAAATCGGACTTGGGCCCAAAACTGATATTGTGCAGAAACTTCAGGGGCAATTTTGGATTTGAAGATGGCAGAACTAGGCTTCGAGCTTAAAAGAAAAGTTGTAGACCTCTGAGTCATCTTTTCAACACAATTTGAATCAACTCAAATGGAGGTATGTATCAAAAGTTATTGTTGATTTACCAAGGCTGCACAGAATCCAAATCCAAGTAGGAAAAGGAAGCATCATCACTATCGAAAAAGGGTTAGGGCGCGCAGCATAGGGCAGCCCCAACTCCAATTGGGGGCCCATCTAGTTTTGGTCAGGCGCCCATGTGGATTAGCCTTGGGCGCATGTCGACAAGATCACTTGTTGGCATGGCTTCTTTCCTTCTTCAATTAAACTCGATCTTAGTTCTTCACCTTGGAATCTTCCTTCAATGATCTTCATGGCTTCAAATTGACTCCAATAGATCTTCAATCACGGACTTCGAATCTCCAAATCTTCACTCAAATATGCTAAGTCCATATTTGTGACAAAAGTCATCAAAATAGCTCCAAAAATAGTGAAAAACAACAGGTGTTCACTTTTCTTCTCTTCAAGAACTAAAATCACAAATACTTGCAAAATAAACCATAATCACATATAAAAGTACCAAAAGTCATAGGAAAATGACCATAAAAATATGGTTAATTTTGGCTAGATCATTTACTACAATGAATAGGTTTCGAAACTTGTCAATGCACTGGATGCTTCTTATTTAACATCCCTTTTGCATTGCAATCTTTCCAAATTGCTTCGATTTTATTAGTTTTCTTGTTTGGATTGTCTAGAGTGGTAATGAAGACGACAGCGAAAAGGAAAGTCATATTTTTTAAGTAGTTAATTACATTTGAAGCAATTAAACAAGTTTATATGATCCTACCTATAAGGAAATTGAACAAATATCATTGAAGTACACCCAAGTTACTAACCAGATTTTTTTTTTTGAAAAATAAAACAGAAAAAGGGGGCAAAAAGGAATGAAGAAAAATCAAATTTCAGTCTTTTTTACTCTTTTCTTATTCAAAAATCTTTTTTTTAGAACTTTTTTTTTTTGAAAAACGGAAAAAGAAAAGAAGAGAAATGATATTTATTTTGAAAAAACTTAAAAAGGAAAAAAAGATTAAAAAAATGAAATTTTGTTTTTTCTTTTATTCAAAAAGAACCGAAAATGAGGGGCAGATGTGCTAATGGGTCCCTAAAGTGAAAAAAGTGAGGAATTGAGTCCCTGAATTGAAGTTGAGTTGAAGTTAATGGAATAATTGGGTCCCTAACAGAATTTTTTTTAAAACAAAACATATTTAAAAAAAACTTATGTTTTAGTAAAAAAAATATGATGTGGTAGACGACACGTCAGCAAAGTTAACGGTTTCAGTGCCACATAGGCCAATTTGATGGCGCTCCTGACGGATTGTAACGACAGGGACCCAATTGCCATGTTAACTCCACTTCAGGGACTCAGTTGCTCATTTTTTCATTTGAGTGACCTATTTGCACATTCTCCACCACTTCAGGGACCAATTCTGTACTTTTACCCCTCAAAATTAAAGGAACTATGAGTTTTCGGTAATTTTTTTTTAGATTAGTTTTCGGCATGGAATTAAATATCTGTCGATATCTCGATATATGCATCGATATATCTGATATCTGTTCCGCTGGATATAAATATCCAAAAAAAAATCAATGTCACTGGATATCCGTCGATATATCCGTGTATCTGTCGATATTTATCGATATCTCAATATATCTGTAAATATCCATATTAAATTAAATACTTTTTTTTCGTTTTTGCATCTAGAATTAAAAATATAAGT
The DNA here is from genome assembly GCA_001974805.1 of Corchorus capsularis. Classification (NCBI taxonomy): domain Eukaryota; kingdom Viridiplantae; phylum Streptophyta; class Magnoliopsida; order Malvales; family Malvaceae; genus Corchorus; species Corchorus capsularis. The sequence continues at coordinate 16,831 of AWWV01008450.1, forward strand.
GACATTTCCATGAATTATTTTATTTATTCAAAAATATTAGCAATTGAAGTCTTTTCTACAAAAGTGTGGTAATAGTAATACCAAGAATTGTTTCGTTTAATTGATCCGGTTTGAGATAGACTCGAGGTATAATATAATACAATTTCATTCGATTGGCTTTTGGTCATTTATTGAATAATAATAGTCCTGACATTGCCAATTTAATATTGGTCACAATAATTTAATTTAGTTTTAGTCGAGAGGCATATTTGGAATATGTGCACAATTATGTGGTGGTTTATAAACCTTATATGTCATGGGTTGAATATTTTAACTGGATAACTGCCCCCGGAGGAGATGATACATTCATGCCTAGTAGAAGGTACAACAGTGCTAACTACGATAGCAGTGATTTTGAGCCTCCAACAAATTCAATGTGGTGTTGAGAATGTGTTTGTGCTTTGCCTTGTGTTTTGTTACTAAAATAATCTAAAATAATGCACCTATAATATGATCTAGTACTTTCTCACTTCAAAAAAAAACTATCTAAACTTTTGCATTTAATAAAGTGATTTATTTGGTAACCATAATTTTGAAGAGAATAAATGTATGATTAAATTAGTATATTTGATGTATACATATTAAATAAGCTTTTCGCAGTCAAAAATATTGAAAAAATAAAAAAATAATGTCTACATATACTCTATTTATCATATTTTGACTCTAAAATATGTGGAAATATGTAAATAAAAATTGGTCTAAATTTCAAGTCAAAATTCAAACGTTTACTATAAATATCCGTTGTTTTAGTGCATTCTCGACCACTTATTTTTGAATTTTATCTATACCTTGATATATCCGTCGATATATCCGTGTATATTTGTATGAAACTCCATGGTTTTCGGTAATTCTAACTTCGAACTTTATGCAGTTAGTATAATTATATAATTAGTACTCCTTCAGTCTCATATTATCTGTTTCTTTTGGATCAAAGTTTCCTAACTTTGACCTTTAATTATAAAAAAAATTACTCCCTCCATCCCATATTATCTGTCCACTTCTATTAGGGGAAAAGTGGACAGATAATATGGGACGGAGGGAGTATATAAAAATAATTTTTAAAAAATTATGTTTTGTTTAAGTTAAGTCTTAAACTTTTCAAAACATATTTTTTGAAAATTTGATTGTATATATATTTTTGTAATTAAAGGTCAAATGTATGATTAGTTTGACCCAAAAGGGACTGTTAATATGGAATTAAATATCCATCGATACCTCGATATATCCGTCGATATATCCGATATCTGTACCCCTCGATATAAATCTCCAAAAAAAATTCAATGTCACCGGTTATCCATCGATATATCATGAATCCGTCAATATTTATCGATATCTCGATATATCCGTAAATATCCATATTAAATTAAATATTTTTTTTAGTTTTTTACATCTAGGATTAAAAATATAAGCGACATTTCGATGAATTATTTCATTTTTTCAAAAATATTAGCAATTTAAGTCATTTCTACAAAACTGTGGTAATAGTAAAACGAATAATTGTTTCGTTTAAGTGATTCAGTTTGAGATAGACCTGGGTATAATATAATACAATTTCATTCGAATGTCTTTTGGTCATTTATTAAATAGTAATTTTACTAAAATTGCCAATTTGATATTGGTCGCAATAATTTTATGTCTGTTTTTTTCCCCAAAGTTTTCATCAAACTAATAACTGCATGTTTTCTTAAAAGTAACATTAAAAGTAATATGAGATTACGGGTTAGAGACATAGAAGCTGCACAAGAGGAGACTAAGCAATATCCTTTGAGTATTCTTGATATTCTATTTACATTGGTGATGAAGAAGAATATCCTCTTTTTCAACGGATTAGGTCTATGCATTTAGATGATCGTGATAGAAATCCTGATTAGCAAATTAGAATTCATACTGAAGAATTTGGGATTGATGTTGACAAAGTGATGTCTGAAGATGTTGGTCTAGAATGTTCAACAGATGAAACAATTGGTCCTCCACCCGGATTCGGTTCCCAACCTACATTTAGAGGTTCTTCGGCTCATCGAAGATGTGATGATGATGTTGATGATGGGGAAATGAAGGAATAACTACAACAGGTACTCAAGGTGGGGATGGACAAAGTGGTGCAGAAGATGCAAACAGGTATGGTGACAATTATGGGAGTGATTATGTACCATTCAGTCCTTTTCCATGTAAGGCGAATTTCACACATGCATGATGCAACACAAGATGAAGATCATGGATCTCGTAGAGCTGGACATGGGGCCAAAAATAGAAAAAGGAGAAGAGCAATGCGTGAACTCACTGATGAGTTTAGCTCAATGAGTTTAATAACTGCATCTAGTTCATTTGAATATGGAGGGCATTTTGAATCAAATTCTAGTTATGGCACTAGATTTGGAGCAAATGAGTTTGAATCATCGGTTTCATCTAACATGTATTTAGAGCATCCACTTGAACAACAGACTTATAATGAGCATCCGGTGCAACAACCAGGCGTGGACGCGGTTTCGGGTGAGTGCCAGTATTAGTCGAAAGGCATATTTGGAATATGTGTATAATTATGTGGTGGTTTATAAACCTTATATGTCATGACTTGAATATTTTAACTGGATTACCGCCCCGGGGGAGATGATACATCCATGCGTAGTAGAAGCCATAGCTGTGATAACTACGGTAGCAGCAATTTTGAGCCTCCAAGAAATTCAATGTGGTACTGAGGTTGTGTTTGTGCTTTAAATTGTGCTTTGTGACTAAAATAATGTAAAATAATGCATTTATAAATATGATCTAGTACTTTCTTGCTTCTAAAAAGAAATCATATAAATCTTTGCATTTAATGAAGTAATTTATTTGGTAACCATCATTTTGAAGATAAAATAAATGTATGGTTAAATTACTATATTTGATTTATACATATTATATACGATTTTTGTAGTAAAAATATTTTAAAAATAATAAAGTAATGTCTACATATACTCTATTTATCATATCTTAATTCTAAAATATGTGAAAATATTTAAATAAGAATTGATCAAAATTTCAAGACAAAATTCAAACGTTTATTATAAATATCCGTCGTTTTAGTGCATTTTGAACCACTTATTTTTTAATTTCAACGATACCTCGATATATCCATTCGATATATCCATGGACACATGTATTAAACTCTTTGAGTATAAGCGTGGAATTAAATATCTGTCGATACCTCGATATATCCGTCGATATACCTGATATTTGTACCCCTCGATATAAATATCAAAAAAACTTTCAATGTCACCGGATATCCGTCGATATATCCGTGTATCCGTCGATATTTATCGATATGTATCGATATCTCGATATATCCGTAAATATCCATATTAAATTAAATATTTTTTTTCATTTTCACATCTAGGAATAAAAATATAATTAAATACGTTCTTTTTCATTTTTACATCTATGATTAAAAATATAAGCGACATTTTGATGAATTATTTCATTTTTTCAAAAATATTAGCAATTGAAGTCATTTCTACAATACTGTGGTAATAGTAATACGAATAATTGTTTCGTTTAAGTGATTCGGTTTGAGATAGACCCGGGTATAATATAATACAATTTCATTCGAATGCCTTTTGGTCATTTATTAAATAGTAATTTTACTGAAATTGCGTATTTGATATTGGTCACAATAATTTTATGTCTCTTTGTTTTTTTTTCTCCAAAACTTTCTTCAAACTAATAAGTGCATGTTTTCTTAAAAGTAACATTAGGTTTTTTATTCATACAATTTGGTTCGATCCCATTTTGGTCATCTATTTAATAATAATATTCCTAACATTCCCATTTTGGTATTCGACACAACACTTCTATGTCATTTTTTTTCCCAAAGCTTTGTTCAAAGTAAAAGTCACATTGTTGTCAAAATATCTATTTCATTTGAGTCTAGCTTTTGGTCATCTCAAGAATAGGAAGATTCCAAACATGTATGAATTACCATTTTCGTCTTTGCCTAGAAGGCCAAACACTTTATGCAAAAAATTTTTGTTGTTCGAATTATGCAAAATTTTAATCGATGTGTCATGGCTTGAATATTTTAACTGGATTACCGCCCTCGGGGGAGATGATACATCCATGCCTAGTAGAAGGCAAAACAGTGGTAACTACAGTAGTATACTACCGTAGTGATTTTGAGTTTCCAAGAAATTCAATGTGGTATTAAGGTTGTGTTTGTGCTTTGAATTGTGTTTTGCGACTAAAATAATGTAAAATAATGCACTTATAAATATGATCTAGTACTTTCTTGCTTCAGAAAAGAAATCATATTATTTTTTGCATTTAATGAAATGATTTATTTGGTAACCATCATTTTGAAGATAAAATAAATGTATGGTTAAATTAGTATAGTTGATTTATACATATTATATACGCTTTTCGCAGTAAAAAATATTTAAAAAAAATAAAAAATAATGTCTACATATACTTTATTTATCATATCTTGACTCTAAAATATATGGAAATATGTAAATAAAAATTGATCAAAATTTCAAGGCAAAATTCAAATGTTTACTATAAATAATATCTGTCGTTTTAGCGCATTTTGAACCACTTATTTTTTAACTTTTTCATCGATACCTCAATATATCCGTTCGATATATCCATGAATACCTTTATTAAACTCCATGAATATATGTAGTATATAATATAATATAATATAAAATATAATATATATAATAATAGTATATAATATAATGTAGTATTTGGTATAAACTATATACAAGACACATGGCACTCACTATGTGAGTGATTTGTGACAGTTTTTTTTAATAGATAGTTTTTTTAAAACGATATAAATAAATTTAAATATTATATTTATTCTATAGTGGGTAGTTTTTATCTAAAATGGGTAGTTTTTATTTTATTTTGAATTTTTAAAGAACTGAGTTTGTCTCCGAGTTAACTCGTGAGACAAACTCAGGTTTTGGCATTATAATTAGTATAGATATTTTTTTATAATAATTATATAAGTTTAGTACAATATAAAAAATTTAGTATAATAATTGTTTTGGTAATAAGTATAAAAAATTTAGTATAATATAACCCGAGTTGTTAGCTCAACTGGTAGGTGTATTGTGCCTGAACCGTGATGTCCTGGGTTCAAGTCTCACGGAATGTGAGTTTAGTTTGTAATTTGGTTTATGTTTATTTATGCATTTGGTAGGTAGATGGTTTATTTATGGTAGTTTCTTAGTTTGGGTTGATTTCTCATTTAGATATTTGGACATATAGAGATTTATTAGATTTCACATATATAATTTCTTATATACATTTTCCATTTTTCCTCAGTGTCTGAAGCAACTTTTTACAGTGAGCATTGTTCTTTCTTCTTCTGTTTTACTCTTTGTAGTCTTCAGTGTCTCTCGCGCGCTTTAAGGCCACAAAAGGAAGAAGAGAAGGTTAACCATAAGGTCTGACTCCCTGTCGTGTTTGGGTAATTCAGTGGAAATGGAGCGAAAGCAGGGTTTTTTTTCGGTCGTCAGGGGATTGTCTCCGAGTCGGTCCCGAGCCAAAAGTCCGGCGAGGAGTGCGTCTCCAGTGTCGAGGTCGGTCCGCCGTAGGAGGAGTAGCAACCACCACGTTTCGCAGCCGGAGCCGTTGATTTTGAGGTCTGGGAGCTTGAGACTCGCAGAGGCCTTGTCGCCGTTGAAAGAAGGCCCCGATCCGGATGGAAATGACGGTGGAGATTCGAGGATGGAAGGGAAGTGGGCCCCTTGGATGAAAGGTCAGTTGGCACGCGCTCCTTCCATTTCCACTTCAACGTGTAAACGCTCCGATCTGAGGTTGTTGCTCGGAGTCTTGGGTGCCCCTCTTGCGCCGGTGCATGTGAGCTCTTTGGAGCCTTTTCCTCACCTCAGCATTAAAGATACTCCAATCGTTAGTCCCTTTCTTTCAAGTTTCAACCTTTTCTTTTCCTAATGCTGCATTTAATTAGTTGGTTTAGAAGCTTTAGTCTGCTGAGATTTTGTTTGGTTAAATACTCCTAGGTTTTTGCTGAAAAAGTGGTGGAATTTGAGTTATTGAAGTGTCCTGCTAAGATTTTAATGTGGGGTTTGACTTTTCCCTATAGTTAAATGAGGTGACTTTACCTACCTGGAATTTAAGGCTTAAATTTGCAATGTGTTTGCTTTGCCATATTCACTTTCAGTATTTTATAGATTAAGGAGGAGAAGAAAAAAGGTTGCTTTTTAATGGAACTCTAGTAGGATAGCTTACTAGAGGTGTTCTAAGCTTTTCTGCTTTCTCTTATTTTCCCATATGTTTGGGGCTCTTATGGAGGAAATGGATTTTGATGTTTGGCTCTACATTTCCGTGGAGGGGGTTTTGAGTTTCTATTCTGAAACATTCTACTCTTAATGATTTGGCAGGAATCTTCATCTGCTCAATACATATTACAGCAGTACACTGCTGCGTCGGGTGGGCAAAGGCTTCAAAACTCCATCCACAATGCTTATGCTATGGGAAGGGTGAGAATGATAGCTTCTGAGTTTGAGACGGCTAACAAGGTCACCAGGAATCGGAATTCTTCTAAAGCCGCAGAGTCAGGCGGGTTTGTCTTGTGGCAAATGAATCCAGACAAATGGTATGTGGAGCTTGCACTTGGCAGTAGCAAGGTTCATGCAGGTTGCAATGGGAAGCTTGTGTGGAGGCACACTCCTTGGCTTGGCGCACATGCAGCTAAAGGGCCTGTTAGACCACTTCGCCGTGCACTTCAGGTAAAGTTGCATGTCAACTGTTTTTTCATCCCAAGTTATTTGACCTTATGCATATCAATTTACGCAATGGTTTGAAACTGTATCCCTGTTGCAGGGTCTTGATCCAAGAACAACAGCAAGCATGTTTACAAATTCAAGATGCATTGGGGAAAAGAAGATAAACGGGGAGGATTGCTTTATCCTCAAGCTGTGCGCAGATCCAGCTACATTGAAGGCCAGGAGTGAAGGGCCTGCTGAGATCATAAGACATGTTTTATTTGGATATTTCAGCCAGAAAACAGGGCTCCTTGTGCACTTGGAAGATTCACATTTGACCAGAATTCAGAACAATGGGGGTGATGCTGTGTACTGGGAAACCACCATCAACTCATTCCTTGAGGATTACAGGCCTGTCGAGGGAATAATGATCGCTCACTCAGGTCGCTCTGTAGTTACCCTTTTCCGCTTTGGAGATACTGCAATGAGCCACACTAGGACGAGGATGGAAGAGGCCTGGGCAATTGAAGAAGTGGCATTCAATGTCCCAGGCTTGTCAATGGACTGTTTTATTCCCCCAGCTGAAATAAGATTGGCTTCAATTAGTGAAACTTGTGAGTATTCTCAGGGTCCAAGGGTTAAAACAACTGTGGCTACCGCACCATATCGAGCCAGAGTTGATTTAGTAGATAGAAGAAGCTCATGACCCAGGTGGTATTGGTAAGAATGTCATCTTGAAGATGTAAACTCAAAGAAGAGGGTTTTAGCAAAGTATCATACAACTTGACTAGATTTAATAGTCTTACTTGACTAACTTATTAGAAGGTAAAGTTGTAACTCTAGTTGTCTTGAGAGAATTTTGTATTGGATCAATGTCTCTTCCAATTTGTAAATAGAGCACAATGATCGTATTTTCGCAGGGTAACTTTTTATCCCCCAAAAAAATATATTATTTTGGACTCTGGACTTGCTTTTTCCTGGCTGACTGCTCACTAGGTTCTCCTTTTACATCTATCCAAGGTCAGTTATCCTTGTGTTCTCGTAGTATCTGTATCTCTTTTGCAGAGCCAGAGATAGGGACTTGTTTATATTAAACTCCTAATTCATTTCCTATACAAATATGGCAAAAACTTTAATCGTAAATAGAACTTGAAGCTTTGGCCTAGTGGCCAAGGTCTCAAAAGTTCTCAAAAGTTCACCTGGAGAGCAGGGGTTCGAATCCTTGCTCCCCCCCTCCCCTTTAATTGTCATGTTCCCAATGTACCCAAACTTTAATACTAATTACTAGTATAACTTGGTCGAACTCAAATAGGAATCTGGTCAACCCTCCAACAATGGATGATAGGGCCGAATTAGTTGTATCGTACAGTGATGTTTAGCTTCCATATTTTGATGTTACATTTCATAACAAGAATTATAATTTCAATGCTTCCGTGTTAGGTTACCATATTTTTTGACAAATTTCTTTGGTAAGGAAAAAGTTGGTACTCAGACTTACCAGAAAGCCGAAGCTAAAGGATGTCTTCATTGAAAGAAGTGTTCATGAATTGCAAAAGAAAGAACATAACATGTTAAATGACGAACAATCTGAAAGAAACATAAAGAGAAAAAGATTGAAATGATGAAGTTGCATTATTGTAGGAGAAGAGCTTACATTCTAGTTTTGAAAGCCTTTATTTGACCTTTCAATCACACCCAATGGGGAAGAGGGCAAGCAAATCTAAAAATTAGCAGACAAGCTTTTCATGCTTGAATCTGGCTCAAAATTTGCGCCTATAATACTGAAGTATGGGCTATTGGTTTTGACTAGTACCATACCTTTGTTTATGGTCTCTTCTTCAAGAGGTAGAATTTTACAACCTAATTTATGAAACCAGCTGCATTGTTCTGACCAAATTTGGTCTAATTAAAACCTTGTTATGCAAGTTTCCCTTGCATTCGACCATTCAATAGTAGCCTACAGAATTTAGATCATGATTAGAGGAAAATAAACTAAAATGATATTTGGGTATTGTCAACAGTCCAACCTAAAGAATGTTTAAGAATGGTCAATGGATGGCACTATTATTAGGAACCTAGCAAACATTTGAAGGTCTTCTTATAATTGTTTAAAAATGTAGTAAGTAGCAGAAGGGATACACTCAATACACATAATGGGATGGGTACATTCTTGTCTGTAAACAATTTGCTCTGTCTCTGTGTTTGAATTATTGCCAAATTATAAGAACACATGCCTAATATCTGGAAAATGACATGAAACCAGCCTCCATATTAAGGATCTCTTTATAACATCTTTACAATAAGGGCACATGCTCAAATAAAAGGATATGCGTGGAGCCATCAGCTAGTCATACTCACCAGAAAAAGCTTGTTTCTTTTTTTTTTTTTTGGCCAGAGAAAAAAAAAGCTTGTTTCTTATTCATGATTTTTTCCATTCACAAGTAACGCAATGCTTCATGATGCTGGTAACATAGACTTGTAAACTAACTAGGCTTATGATAAAAAGACAAGATTGTAATAATTTGGTTAGCTCACATTCTAGACTTTTTTTACATGTCAAGGTTAACTGATCTGAACTAAACTCAAAAGCTGCAACCCTTTGTTAAGAATGTTGGTCTTTGCAACCCTTTGGTCATTGTGTTAAATATGTCAGAAAAAACATCATGTAGGGAGAACTCTCTATGAACAAATGTTGCATGCCTTATCCTGAAAGGAACTGATTAAGAGAAAGATATTTTGTGGTTGGAATCTGAGGACAATAAATAGTGACCTCCAAAAGTGCATTTCCATTACTACAGTTTCAACTTTTGCACTCTGTCCTTCAATTTATGGAGAGGATCTCTAAAAGCCATTGGAACCGATTCTTGCTCTCAATATTAGAATGGATTCTTGCCGGGTAGGCGGGTACCATTCTTTCCGTAAGCCTACTCTAGCCTTCCAATAATAGGATAACCTGGCCTTCCATCAACAGGAGCTGAAAGCAAAAGCAATAACATATCTTAACAGATCTTAGTTAGTCCTTGCAATTGTAAAAGCACTTTCCTTAAATGTAACTTCAACTTACCTTGTTTTCCCTACTGAACAAATAAATTTGTGGCATCTTTGTCACGTGCAGAAACACTTTAATCTCCATAAAACTTTTCTCAAACTGTGATGAATTTTGGGGCAGCAGGTTTTTGCTTTAGTGCATATCCAGTCAACCTTAGCACTAAAACTGATGTGATGGGGTGATGGCTTGCCTTTGTTGTTTTTACTCAGACAAATTGCAGATTGGAAAAATGTTGTTGGAGAACTTAGAGAAGGGTCTCATCCTTAATTAAAATGGAAAATAAGAATACAAATTTGTTATCAAAGGAGCTTGGATTATAGTCATTCTCATTCCTATAGCCTAGTGCTTATGGCAGATATCTAGGAAAAGCATGTTTTTTACTCCACCATTCACTAACCCATGTTTGCTGTCCCCTTTGAATCATTAAAGGTAGGGCAAAAGTGTTTTTCTAGTGTTCCTCCATGCCACTGTGACAAGGAAAAATGACTGCTTTTTTTTTTAAATATTTCAATGGTTGATTGAAGCACACACAAAACTCAATCTTAATTTAATGTAATAACAAGAATTGACATGTAGGAAAAGAAAATGGGAGGAAAAACAAAGTGCTTTAGGAGAATGCCAAGTGCTTGGTTTCTCTATATATAGAAGACCTTACTGAGCATTTCAAGACTCACAGAAAAGAGGCTTAGAGACATTGTAGCATGAAGAGTTTACTAAAAAATGCAGTGATTATGGAGAATTACAAGCCTTACATTGCAATGCTCTTTGTGCAATTTATATATGCAGGCATGGCCTTGTTTTCAAAAGCAGCAATTGCCAAGGGAATGAACCCTTTTGTGTTTGTGGTCTACCGGCAAGCCTTTGCCACTGTCGCATTAGCTCCATTCGCCTTCTTCCTTGAAAGGTTACTTGAATTATACATAATATTTCTTATTTACACTAACCCTTTTATTCCCTTTCCATGATTCTCATTTTTAGCTTTGAAAACTTTTAATATGCAGTAAGCAGACCTCTCTATCATACACTTTACTCTGCAAGATCTTCTTACTTTCGTTTTGTGGGTAAGAACTGGATTTTCATTTGATGTTACAAAACTTACAATTCAAGATTTTTGCACATAATTAATTTTGCTAACAGTCCTTCACATATGTAAAGTCAGGCTCACCTTGAGTTTAAATCTTTACTATATCGCAATCAACTACACAACTGCAACATTTGCTGCTGCCACCACCAACACAATTCCTGTCCTTACCTTTATAATTGCTGTTTGCTTGAGGTATGTATATACATTCAAAACAGTTGAACAAGATATGGAGAAAATAAACTGACTTTGGATTTTTCAGGATGGAAAGCCTATCCTTAAGACAACTTCCAGGAATAGCCAAGGTGTTAGGTTCAGTAATCAGTCTTTCTGGTGCATTGGTGTTTGCTTTTGTCAAAGGGCCAGCTATAAAGCTCATGAACTGTCATCCAGCAACTCAAAAGCAAACTGCAGACTCTCTGATGAAGAGTTATTCTGTTTCAGAGTGGATAAAAGGTTCTCTTATCATGCTTTCTGCCAATACAGCTTGGTCTTTGTGGCTTGTTTTGCAGGTTGATCTGAATCACCTTTTATTTTTCATTTATTACACCATTTTACCCCCATGTTATTCTTCTTACTGCTCTTCTAACAAGGTGTTTTCGACTGCAGGGCCGAATGATCAAGCAATATCCGGCCAAAATTCGGCTTACTGCTTTTCAATGCTTCTTTAGCTGCATACAATCTACTGTTTGGGCCATTGCAGTAGAGAGAAATCCATCAGCCTGGAAGCTTGGATGGGATGTTCATCTTCTCTCTGTAGCCTATTGTGTATGTTAATCTCATCCATTTTCACTAGCATATGGACATAAAAATATGATTAATAATGATAAATCCATCAAATTAAAACATCCTTTACAAGCATGACCTGAAAAAGAAATCCTTAAACTTATCAGAACAAATTTGTCTCATTACATGATGGAAATCATTTTCAATCCTGAGCCCCAATCAAATCAAACTATATAGTCATTGTAGCACAAACACTGCTATATCTTTAAGAGTAAATTCTACAATATGGATATTTAAGCTTCCTTTTAGCACTAGATCAAGGCCTTTGTTAACATATGTATGAATAACCTTCATACATACATACATGTATATAGAGAGCTTCTAAGAATAAATTACACTCTTTATCAGACTGTAAAAGTTATTACCGGCTGCAGGGAGTAATTGTGACCGGCATTACATATTGGCTGCAAGTATGGACAATTGAGAAGAAAGGTCCAGTTTTCACATCAATTTTCACCCCATTTGCTCTTGTTATAACAGCCATCTTCTCTGTATTCTTGTGGAGAGAGACCCTTTACTGGGGAAGGTATGCACTTTATACTCTTTGTCTAATTCATGCACAATTGCACATCCATGCATACACACACATACGTTATACGTATCAACGCTGATTATTTGATCATGACCATCCATCCCATTATGGGACATAATTTTTGAATTACTGATTCTTATCAACAACTCAGCATATTCAAAAACTTAGACAAAGTCTCCATATAATTTTGAACATCATTGATGCAGTTTTGGTGGGGTTGTCCTGCTGGTTGGAGGACTTTATAGCGTGCTATGGGGGAAGAATAGAGAAGAGAGAAAAAGGGTTACAAATGAACAAAATCAGGATTCTCCTAAAGAAGAACAAGTTGTACTGGAGTGCATTACACATCATTAATTTATGGGACTAAACTATAGCATATGGCAAATGGCTTTAGTCCTTTGATGCTGACATTTTCCACAATGAGAATCCTCCAATCATGAACCAGCAGCTATATATCTGTATAATGTACACTCTGTAATGCTAAACTCTTGTTGAAATTCCAAAATCTTTCCACTTGCAAGTTTTCACAAGTTCTTTAATGGATGAAATGCATGGGAGCAGTACTTTTAGTAGAGAGATGAAGTTTATTTATCCTAGCACTAGTAAATTCATTAAGAAAATGTACCTATATTGCTTGAATATTCCTTTATATTTATGTGATTCAATGTTATAGTTAATTTGGAGGGTAAAACTACACTAATTATGTTGCTTCTTGCACTAGAAAAATGTGAACCTTCCATTTTTCTCCATGTTTGTAATTAACTTGTGTCTCCTTTGCTCTTTGATTTTTCATTGAGAAATTCTGTTTCGACGGTACTCTAACCATTTTACAAGCTCCTTATTAAGGCCTCTTGGCCAGAAGACCAAGACGTGAAGCTTTGGAATGGTTAGTTATGAACTTACTAAAGTTACTATCATTTATTTATATGTGCCAAATGCTCAAATTGATCCCTAACATTTGACCCATTCCTCAATTAGGTGTCTACACTTTTCATTTGGTCAAATATGGGTCACATTTTAAAATTTTCTAGAGCTGGCAAAATGAACCCGAAACTCGAAACCCGCCCTAATCCGCTCGAACCTGAACCCGAAATTACCCGAATTGACCAGAAAAGTCAACGTCCCGAACCAGCCCGAACCCGACCCGAGACCGAGATCAAAATAATATTAAAAAAATCAAGAATTATTTATAAAATAAAAAAATTCATTATTGTTTAGAAAAAATCACATTTCTTCCTTTTAATAAGTATTAAATAAAGCTATTAAATATAAATAAATAAGTCCAAGTTCTTTATAGGTTCAATTAAGGGTCCATTAGCTTTTAATTTGTTTAATCTAAGGCGTGCATTTTGATGATTTGTTTAATTTAATACTTAATTTGTTTTAATTTGCTACAATTTAGTATTAATTAGCATTAAATAGTTTAAATTAGTGTTGAACTATATGTATTTTATATTTAATTCAGTTAATTTAAATGTTGCACACAATACACAACTTAATAATTGTCGGTGGCATTGTCTTTTCAAAGAAGAGTTTTCGCTTTTAGCAAGTAGGATCATTTTCTTCTTGAGACCTTTTACTTTTTTTTCATCATGTGGGAGTCTCTGAATGTCTCTAACGATGAGACAGTTCTTTCGTTAGTATTTTTTAACAATTACTCAATCTTTATATATGCTTTCTCCTTCCTCCGTTCCAAAATAACTGTCGTTTTTTGGATGAATGTGGTCCTAGGAATATATTGATTATCATGTTATATTATATACTCTATCTTATTATATTATAATTATCAATAAACTTATAGTAAAATAAAAGATAAACAATTATTTTTCTTTTAAAAAAAAGCTTGCAATTAGGATGAGCCAGAAATTTGATCGGACTCTGAATATCGAAAATGAACCCGAACCCGACCCGGGCCCAAACCCGAACCCGATCCGAGCCCGAAAATACCCGAACCCGAAATACCCGAACCCGAAAATACCCGAACCCGAACCCGAACCCGTCCAATTGCCAGTTCTAAATTTTTCGAGTTTGCCCGAATAAATATTGAGGTAGACCCAACTGCCATTGGGTTCTAACTGAAGAACTGAACCCGAACCGTACTATTCTGGGTGAGATTTAATTTACTCAAGTTAGAAAAACTTAGACCCCTTTATGACTAAATTAAAATGTTAAACCATTTTTTGAGATATAACCCGAATCCGCATTGCGGATCAATTTAAATGTGTAAACATATCGTACCTGATGTGAATTTGTGACTCGTGAGTGGGATGTAAATTAAAAGACCTATAAAAGGGTTTAAGTTACTACTAACAACTTGATCTGAAACTTATGAGAGTCAGACAACTGGAAGTTTTGTTGTTGGGCTAATAATTCTTGGACTTTGGTTATTACTCATACCCAAAATTTCTTCAACTTTCCCTCCATTCAATCATCAAATCTATGTTACATGCTCTATGTTCCCCTTCCTTTCTCAGTTATCACCAAGCAAGAATCCACTTTTACATGAGGCCAACTTGGTTTGTCGAACAATTTATTTTTCCCCCAACCAAATCTCTTCAAAGCATTCATGATTGGAGTGAGCCGAGAAAAACATGGCAATCATTTGATCTTTTATATATTAAAAGATGATTGTCAACAAAGTGACAGCAATCTCCATTTACAGATAGGGTTTTTTTTTGGGGGGTAGTAATTTACAGATATATGGGTTTTAGATTGGTGCATAAGATATGAAACTTTAAATCCCATCAACTATAAAAAATAAGGTGAGAGTTCAACTTAATAGTATTAGATTAGTTTTGCACTAGTTTAAGGCAAAAATGTTTTACGCACCTAAGGTATGAACAAACTTTCAACCCAATCCAATATTTTTAAATTAACTGTTGAATTAGATAATTTACTTGTACGTATGGTGCACACCAAATTTCAACCCAATCCAATATTTTTATCATGTCCATTAGACTCTAATTATAATATTTTATTTTTAATATTCTTAAAATATATTTACTATTGAAAAATAATAAATATATATACATAATTAATAATGAGTGTCTAATTAAAAAAATTTCAATTAATTTAAAAAAATCAATTAATTTGAAATTTGATGTGCTTAATATACATACGAGAGGGATAGCTCGCGTTGGCGCGTCGAGCATTTTGAAATTTGAATTGTTAAATATTGCTTTTATATGAATTGTCTTCAGTTTGGTGTAGTTTGGTTTTGTTAAGGAGTAGGAACAATTTGGTTAATGTAAAGGAGTAGGAAAAGTTGATTAGCAAATTTTTAATGCAATAAATTGATTGATATGAGCTATGCTCTACAGTGGGTAAAATGTAAAGAGGAAGTCTTAGGATGAATTTGATTATGTTGAATCATTCTAGTAAGTACATTGTTGTAAAGACAGACATTTTTTGCTAAAAGAAACAGCTTCAAAGTTAAATATGCTTAAATTGAAAAGACAAAATCCATAAACATTTACTATAATTTAAAAAGTAAATAACATAAACACTGAAATTGAAAACATAAAGCTTGTAGTTGTGGCTTGCTTTCCT
This sequence comes from Corchorus capsularis, assembly GCA_001974805.1. Taxonomy (NCBI): domain Eukaryota; kingdom Viridiplantae; phylum Streptophyta; class Magnoliopsida; order Malvales; family Malvaceae; genus Corchorus; species Corchorus capsularis. Next base: position 32,574 of record AWWV01008450.1, read on the forward strand.
TCACTACCCTGGTTGTTTGCTACTATCACCTGCTGGATTTACTTAACAGAATTAGAAGTTGTAGGTATGTAAACATATGTAAATCAAGTGCATTTGAATGTTAAGGCTGTGTAGTTCTTGATGTACACCGGTTCACTTAAAAGACATGAAAACGGAGAACTCATCGAAAGAAGGTAATATCATTCAAAGCAACAAATTGCCCTTTCAGTTTCATTAGACCATGCCCTTTCTTTCTATCTTTCCATACTACTCAGCAAATTTATAAATCTCAACCTTCTAATAAGTATTTGTCATAAAATAAGCTCAATTCCATACTACTCACTAATTTTTTTTTTGAATTTATAAGGCACGGGTAAAGAGAGCTCATCCAAAAAAGAGAAGTTAAAAGGCATGGTTAAAGAGAACACTTCAACAGTAGTGTAACAAAGTAAGCATGATATCATAAATATTCAAGTGCAAAATTCAGTCAAAATGATGGGTCTAAAAACACATAATAACTATACATACATGAACAAAATAGGTGTGATCTAATCTTGAAGGTACTTCGCTACTGATATTGCATGAACAAATATATACTTGACCTGACCTATAAAAGCAGACTTCCAGCAAGTTGCTTTCCTCGCACAATAAAGTCTTGCAAAACATATTTTACTACCTAATTAACCACAAACACCATTTTGCTTCGCATTATTAAGGCTTCCAGTCATAGCTAAGAATCAACCAACCAAATGAGGAAAGAAAAGTATGTTAAAAGCTATTCTCAAGGTAAATGCAATGTTACATAGAAATCAGTAATTAATTTTAACATATAAAAGGAACAATCCAAAAGAAAAAAGAAAGGAGGTTGTTAAAAAGGTAAACCCAACTTACATCTTTTTGTGTTTTTTCCTTTGTCTCGATTAAGATCTTTGATCTTGTGATCTGTGGCATATAACTCATACTGTTTTTGACATATATTTACATCAAAGTTTCTTTCATCAAATTATTTTTTCCTTCTCTCAAGCTCAATTTGCTGCAAATAAGGGTATCATTACTTTTCATATTGATAATTTATATTCACTATGATGAGGGTTTTTTATTGGAAGCAAAAATTATACTCACCAAGTTCAAGTGAATTGCAATCATTTTTCTTCTCTTCCAAACGTTTCAAAATAGAAATTCTGACTTGTACCATATGTAAAATGCCCATGTAAATTATGAGAATAAGGGAAAGTGGAAGTTTTCAACCCATACATATTCACCTGGAAAGACAAATTATCAAAATGTCATAGTTTAAAACATTAATCAACATCATATCCAAATACCCATTCATCAAAACTACAACAATCGAGACCCAAAAAATGAAAGAAAATCGAAACAATAATCAAAAGGGGAAAATCCACAAAAAAAACAAGAGGAAAATATTAAACAGAAAGTCATAAACCATATTTTCCAGTATAATCATATACACTCTCTTCTCTAAAGTTAAAAGTTGAGAGAACACCGTTTGTATTATTTAAAAGACGAAGGAAAATTAAATTAAGCTAATTGAATGCATTATAAATTGCTTACTATCAAGTATAATTGATCTGGACGTACATCAAGGAAGAGCGGAGGCACCTGCAGCACAACATTTGATATTATAACAAAAGAACAAAATCTGACAAAGGAAAACTTAGAAACTACAGCAAAATCATTCAACAAATAATAATTTAAACAACAAATTACAGGCAAAGACCGATCATATTTTCGAAATATTATCGTGTGACAACATGAGAGAAGCGAAAGACCCAAATCAAAATTGAAAACTCCATACAACAGAGAATTGGTATAAGAAAATAGATCTTTCAAATAGCCCAATAAAGAAAGCAATAGACACACCTGAAAATTTTTCCAAAACCGAACTGGTACAGGCGAACCTATGCGCAAAAATGCAAACAGCAGAGAGAGCCAGCCAAACACAAACGAAGAGGCAAGCAAAAAAAAAAAAAATTTGTGGCAGCAATTTATCGAGGAATCAACCATCATTGCAACGAAATCCAGCGAAGTTGAAGAAAATAATTTTTTTTCTTTGTTAGAAGTTGGAAACAAATGGGGAAGGGATAGGGAAGGAGAAGAGAGAGTTGCAACCAAATAAGCTAACCTGGGCACCCGAGAGTCCTGTGCAGAGGAAAAGGAGCTAAGAAAGCAACTAGAAGTTGTGGCAGAAAAGAGCAAATTTTCTGGATGCAAAAGTCCAGAATCAACTAGACAATACAGGGTGATAGAAATACAAAGTACTATCACACAGTTACAACCAAACGTAGGGTCAGAAATAGGATCACAAGGGTAAGAGATAAAGATGGAACCTAGAGAGAAGACCAGAAAGAAATTGAAACCACCTTCTACAACACTTTTGAAGAAATCTACACCAAGCAAGATGAAGCAACTATGAGTGACATAAGGGAGGCACTGTAAAATTTGAATATCATCAAATGGAATGATAATCAGGTGCTTAACAAACCTTTTGAAGCTGAGGAAATCAGAATTGAGCCTTCCAGATTGGCCCTTGAAAGCTCTAGGGATTGATGGAAAACCTTGTATCTATTTACCAAAAATTTTGGGAGGTAGGAGGGGATTTGACAACTGACTCTTCACTTGCTTTTCTCAACTCAGAGCACCTCCTCAAAGAGTTGAACATAACTCTTATTGCACTCATCCCTAAGAAGGAGGAACTGGGAGCAGTAGGGGATTACAGACCTATAAGCCTGTGCAACGTTGCCTACAAGATAATATCAAGGGTGTTATTAAATAGACTTAAGAATGTGTTGCAAGATATCACCTCTCCTTACCAGAATGTCTTTATAAAGGAGAGACAGATCTCTGATAATGTTATCATGGCAAGTGAAATTTCAACACCATTCAGAAGAGAAAGAAGGGGAGAGGGTACTTGGCAGCTCTCAAGATCGACACGAACAAAACCTATGATAGGTTGAGCTGGAATTTCTTGCTTAAAATTATGACGGCTATGGGTTTCAGCAACCACTGGATCCAACTTACTAAGGAATGTCTAAGTACAATATCTTACCAGATCTTGATCAATGAAGCATCCATTAAACAATTGCAACAAAGAAGAGGGTTGAGGTAGGGTGATCCTATCTCACCCAACATTTTCATCATGTTCCAGAATATCCTTTCTTTGTTACTTCTAAAGGCTGAATAGGAGAATCTACTACAAGGAATCAGAATATGGAGGAATTATGAGCCTTTTTCACACCTCCTCTTTGCTGATGATAGTTTTTTCTTTTTTAGAGCCAACATCCACTCTTGTAGGAAGATCAGGGAGATTATTAATAAGTTTTGTTGGTTATCAGGACAAATGGTGAATTTTCAAAAATTTGAACTGATGGTAAGTCCAAATTGCCCAATGCAACACAAAAAATGGTTCAAAGTTGTGGTAAGGGTAAAAATTGTTGACAGACCTGCAAATACCTTGGGATTGACATGGGAAGCCTGAGAAGGAGAAGAAGCTTCTTCCAACCACTGATTGATAAAATGCATTCTAGACTCAAGGGATAGAAAGCACAACTACTCTCACAAGGAGGAAGACTCACGTTGATCAAATCAACACTAGCTAGCATGCCCATCTATCAATTGTCGTGTTTCAAAGCACCCGATTTTGTCACAAGGAAATAGATGAAAACCATCAGAAATTTCCGATGGGGACACGAAGCATCACATAAGAAAATTCATCTTAAAAGTTGGGATTTCATCACAATGCCGAAGGGTAAAGGAGGATTGGGTATCCGGAAAACAACCAACATGAATGATGCTTTGCTAGGGAAGCAAGCATGGAGAATTCTAACATAACCAAATGCCATTGTTATTAAGCAACTGCTGCGAAAATACTATAAAAAAGAGTGCTTTGAAAAGATATCTCCAAGAGTTACTGATACTTGGGCCTGAAAAAGCATTCTAGTGGGAAGAGATTTATGCCTGAAAGGTATGGGGTTTCAAATTTGGGGAAGACAGGATGTTACAGTTCAAGAAGGACTAATGATTAGATCCTCAAGTACTAGTGATAACCAGGCTCAGATAAAAAGTATTACGTGCCCAATCACACAACAGTGGTACCCTTTGTTTTCTAACATCATGCTCAATCAAAGATCAAGCAAGAAAGTTCTTGCAAACTAATTTTTCCTTTTTTGGGGGAGAAAACAAAATTGTTTGGAAGGGGGAACATTCTGGTAAGTTTTTAGTTAAATCTGCATATATGCTTTCTACTGAGTCAGAGTTTGAAAACAACATAGCACATGCAACTGTTTGGCGAAAATTATGGAGTCTTGAACTCCGTCATAAACTTATAATTTTTCTTCGCAAAATATGCAACAATTGCTTACCTGTCAGAGCGGAACTCCAAAGAAGATGTAGAAAGCAGATGGATTCGTGCATTTTCTATAATGACGAGGAAGAAATGCTAGATCACCTTTTTTGGAATTGTCCTCTTGCCAGGGCCGTTTGGTTTGCATCAGATCTGTCACTGCAAAGTGATCGGTATATTGATATCAATATCCCAGAATCGATTAAGATGTGGTTAGAAAAAGAGAAAGTCAACAGTGAGGAGAACAAGAGATTTGCTAAGAATTTCACCTGCATCCTATGGAGCATATGGAAGGAGCGAAATGAAGCGATCTTTGAAGGGAAGAAGCCGAACCCAACTAGTGTTCTGATCAGAAGCAAGAATTTCAGCCTTTGGATAATAAAAGCTTTTGAAGAAAAAAAATAACAAGATCGAGACAAGCCCACTTGGCAATCTCTAATACCAGTGGGCAATTTCTAATTAAATTGAGACTTGGAAATTACCTGGATCTGAATGAAGGTTGTTAGATGGCGTTCATGGCGATCAGCAAAGCACAAGGGAGAGATTGGTTAGGAACTGCAATGCTTGCAAGAGATTTGGTGGGAAATACCGTCCTTTTTTACAGATCTATGGCGGCACCAAACTCCATGATTGCTAGATTAATGACCATCAGACGGAGTCTTGAGAGATTGAAACGACAAGGGGTGGAGCGGCTGTGGTGCACGATTGGGGGAAAGAAATGGCTGAATCCACTGGAAGGTAAGACGAAAGTCGATTAGCATCTTCAACCTCTAAGTGACGATATAAGAAAACTCAGGGGAAGCTTTGTGTTTTTGGGAGTTTTTTTTTTTGGAAAGTCACCCTCTCAAAAGAGAAGCCAAGAAAATGGCGGACAAGGCAGCGACAGCCCATGTATCCTTCTCTTGGTCCTAGAGCTTAGCGTTTTTTCGTTTTCTGTATTTAGTCTTTATTATTGGCTAATGGCCCTTGTTGTAAGTTTCTTTGACTAATTGTCTTTTTAAAAAAAATAAAAAAGAAAGAGAGAACACATTTAAGAAGGGAAATAGTAAATTACCAAAAAGGTAAGGGAGAACATCAAAGGTAAGAATCCAAATTAGGGCCTTTTTAGTCATCTGCCAGGTGCCAAAAAGACAAAAAGGATAAAAAAGATCAAACCCAGCTTCCTCATCCATCCTCAAAAGAAGCCTTTAGTTATTTCATTAGGTGTTTCAAATAACATTTAGTATAAAATATAAGTATATATAATATATTTATATATAACAAAAATAAAAAATTACTATCTATTTTTTCAATAATAGGTTAATTTGATATGGATATATATTTATATGGAAATTAACATGTATTATAACTATTTTTTACTTAATTTTTTAGAAATCATGGAGCCAATTCCCTTACATGGTGCATAACAAAGAAAATTATGCAGGAGAAGAGAGAACAAGAAGAAGAAGCTTCTTTTGATCATTATTATTTCTTTTTTTTTTAGGGTTATTGATTTTAAGATAATAACCAAATCAAGGTTTAGTAATATTTATATGAACAATCAACACCTCTTTTTCTTCTTTTATTTTTTGAAAATAAACCCATTTTTGCTAAAGCCTTGGAACTTGCCTTTAGTCAAAGGCTTCAGTAAAGATGTTCCAAGCCCCAATTGCTTTTGCAATTGCTATCCACCTTGACAAAGAATAATATCTACTCTTTGTTCTGCATGCTTTAAATGTTTGCATCTCCTATTTACAGCACAATAATCGACTAGATAATTAAATTTCAGAAGTTTGAGTAAAGAAATTAATATTTGCTCGAAGGAAGCAAAGACCACGGTTTTAATTTTACAATCTTAAAATTTAAAGACCAAATTGAACAGACAGAGTATGATTCTTTTTTGTTTTTTTAGAATAAATCATTTCAATCTTCATTAAGAAAAAGAAATTCAACAAGAGTCTGGATTAAAAACGTCTGAAGATAAACCTCCACACCACATATAGTCTACACTTTACATCAAGAGTACCCATATGGCTAGCTAAACTATGTGCCAATACATTAGCTCCGTGAAAAGAACAACAATGAAAAATAAAAGATAAAACCCGAATCTCATTAATTAACAAACCTCCCTCCCAAAGTACTTGTCGACATTTCTGAATTTCGGAGATGCCAATTAGTGAATCACTCTCAAGCAAAGCAACACGCAAGATACCCTTACTAATCGCAACCTGGAGTCCAAAACGGATGGCAAATATCTCGGCATAAAAAGGATCTGCTACATGGTTTGATTCTCTTTGATGCCGAAAAAAGAATAGCTCCAGTATCACTACGAATGATGACTCCCAACCCTGCCATACGACTATCAGCGTCAAAAGAAGCATTCGTGTTAAAATATAGTATAAAACAGAAGAGGAAGAGTGAACCCACATGAAAAGGAAAACCCATAACCATAAGCAATAGGGCCGGAAATATGGGTTGATTAAATTGGGCTCTCCCCTTCTGAGTTTCTTGCTTTTTGGTTCCGAAGTGGCAAATTCCATAGCGTATCAAGGCCTCCATGGTGTGAAAATCTAGTCTCGGCCGAAAAGGAAAACTATGCTCACATTTCACATTTGGCATGTAAGTTATAATCTTTTTTTTTTTTTTTTCCAAAGCATGTAAGTTATACTCCAACCGTTCCATTTTGGATGACCACTTTGCAAATGACATAGAGTTTAATGTAAGAGTTTTTTTTGCTTAACTTAACAAATTTACCCCTCTTAATTAAGGCCAAAAGCTGACCCACCACTAAATCTAATAAATAGGAAATCCATGCATTTTTTTTGGCCCGCCATTACATATCAATTAACGGCCCGCCATTCCTATTTTAAATGGCAATAATGGCGCAAATTCTAGAGATTTTTCTTCCTTAAACTAATGCTCATTTGCCTATTTAACTCTTGCCAAATGAGTTTAATTTCACTTTCACTTTCTACTTTCTTCATCTGCTACTTCATGCTTAAAATTACTCCTCCATAAATCATGGCTTCTTTAGCAATTACAAACACAGAAAATTCTAAGAATTACAGGAGATTATCTTTGAAGGAGAAAGAACATATTTTAGCAGTTCTACTAGAACATAGCAAAGATGGGAAATTGAAATGGGGCTCTATTAAAGCTGCTGCAACATCCTTCAACACATCGGCAAGAACGGTCAGGCGAATATGGTTGGAAGCACAACGAGCTTTGTCTGTAGGTGAGCCGGTTGATTTATCTTCAAAAGTTATTGGTAAAGTTGGTAGGAAAAGAGTGGAAATTGATGTCAATGATATCGCCAAAATTCCCTTACGTCGCCGAACAAATCTTCGGTCATTAGCTCAAGCTTTAAATATGCCAAAAACTACCGTTTATCGTCGAGTTAAAGAAGGTCTTGTGAAGCCCCATCCCAATGCCATCAAGCCCTTCTTAACAGAGCAAAACAAAGAGGTAAGGCTGAAATTCTGTCTTTCCATACTTAATAATGGCACACTTTATAACAATCCTACCTTTGTAGACATGTATGATTATGTTCACATTGATGAAAAATGGTTTTTTATGTCAAAAACTACTGAGAGATATTACTTGTTACCTTGGGAGGTTGAACCACATCGCACTTGTAAGAGTACACGATTCATACCCAAAGTCATGTTTATGGCTACTGTAGCTCGCCCTCGATTTGTGAAGGAAACCAACCAGTTCTTTAATGGCAAGATTGGGATTTTCCCTTTTGTTTACCAAGAACTTGCAAAAAGGAATAGTAAGAATCATAGAGTAGGGACTTTGGGAACTAAACCAATTGCATCTATAACTAAAGAAGTGACAAGAAAGCGTTTGATTGAGAATGTACTGCCTGCAATTCGTGAAAAATGGCCAAAATATGGTTCCAAAACTATCTACATTCAACAAGATAATGCTAAGCCTCATATTGACAATAATGATGTTGAATTTCTTGAAGCTGCAAGAAGAGATGGATTAGATATTCGTTTGACAAATCAGCCTCCGAATAGTCCTGACTTGAATGCGTTAGATCTTGGTTTCATCCGAGCTATCCAAGCTTTACAATATCAAGAGGCTCCCAATACCGTTGCTGAACTAGTTAGTGCCGTTGAAAGGTCGTTTGATCGATTGTCACCTAAAAGTCTTAACAATGTTTTTTGGTCGCTGCAATTATGTATGATTGAGGTTATGAAGGTGCTTGGAGGTAACAATTATCGATTGAAACATGTAAACAAAAATAGGCTAGAAGGACAAGGTGAACTTCCTATTTCATTCTCATGTGACCAAGACATTGTGAAGCAAGCATTGTTGCTAGAGCTGTCAAAACCTGACCCGAACCCGAGAACCCGTCCAACCCGCCCGAACACGAAATCCACCCAACCCGTTTTGACCAGAAAAAGTAAACGACCCGAACCCGCCCGACCCGAGACCTGACAAACCCGTGACCCGAATGACCCGACACCCAGATGACCCGAGACCCGAATGACCTGTAACTCAGATAACCCGAAACCCGAATGACCCAAGACCCATATGACCCGAAACCCGAAAAACCCAAGAAGTTAACCCGAATGACCCGAGAATACTATAAACTAAAATTATCTTTTATTCTATAAAATTTATAATTTTACTTATTCCAAATCATCATTTATTCAATAGAATGTATATTATTGTTATAATTTTAGCTATTATAAATTATGATTAAATTTGCTAAACTTCATTATATACAGGGACGGAGCCAGAAATTTTGTTTTGGGGGGGCGAACATTCTATACTATAATAAAGTGAAATTTGGCTTTGATATACAATGGACACTTGTACAAATACAATATAATATTTTTATATCCTATAAAAGTAATCTAGAGGTATTTCTATATCAAAATCGAAATTTTTCAATAAATTTCATAAGTTTTCATCTTAGATGAGATGATTAAAAGCTAAAATTAATTTACTCGAATGAAAAATCGAGTTCAAGACTTTTCCTTTCACTACCTCTTATGTGGGGAAAAAAACCTTCTTTAAATTTTTTATATATAAATAATTAAACTTTACAATGGAAAAAAGTTCATACATTAAAATAAGGTTGCACGAAACCACATACAGTTTAAACGTGATAACATAAACTTCAAGGGACATATACCTACTAATTAAGGCAAAGACCTAGTGTCACCATACTTCTAGTTAAACTCTTAATAAATGTAGTTAGACTAATTGATTAATTTGAATTACTCAAAAACATTAACTTATTCTATATATAGTTAAATTGATAAATAATTTAATATTACTACAAATAATTAATGGCTATTTAAGTATAAATGAATCAAAATCATATAATTTGTTTCATAAAAAAACACCTATATATTTCTTAGGGGGGCGAAATTGAAGTTCAATTGAGTTGCATGATGAAAAGAACACTATATATAAGCTCTCGGAGACCCGCCCCCCCTTAGCTCCGTCCCTGATTATATAAACAATAATTATATGAACAACCACTAAAAGTAAATCAGTTATATGAATAATTTATGATAAATTTATAAGTAGTAATTTATTTTTTAAAATTATGAATAAATAATAATAATACTTAGGTAATTTCTTGGGATTTTTTCGACTGGGTACTACTACCGTACAAATAATCTAGTAGCTAATGATTGTAACTATTTTCATTTTTCATGGATAGTTATATTATTAATTAATTTATGATAATAATTGAAATAATGAAAAAAAATAAATTTAGATATTATATAACTAATATTATAATAATACACCGTCAATAGTGTTTTTACTTTTTAGACTCCAAAAAGCTTAAAATGTTGAGACAGACCCCACCTGATAATTAATTATGTATTTAATATTCAAAACTTACCCCACCTGATAATTAATTTTGTATTTAATATTCAAAATTAATATCAAAGGAGGCACATATCAAGTATTAACTTTATGATAATAGATATGCAGTCTGTTAAATTTCGTTGATAATAGATTGTATAATGTTTATACTTATTTTTAAAATAAATCGAATAATAAATATATTTAAAAAAGCTAAGTATTAAAAATTAAAAAATTCAATGCTGACCCAATTGACCCGAAACCCGAGTGACCCGAAGCCAAGACCCAAACCCACCCAACCCGAGACCCGAATGACCCGGAACCCGAATGACCCGAGACCCGAATGACCCGAAACCCGTATGACCCGAGACCCGAATAACCCAAACCCAGATGACCCGAAACCCGAATGACCCGAGAAAACTACCTGAACCATTTGACCCGAACCTAGATGACCCGAACCCGAAACCCGCCCGTTTGACACCTCTAATTGTTGCATCTCCAACAGTAATTGAAATTACTGGATATAAAGAGTGTTTGATGGAGAATACTTTTTGTTTTTGTTGATTTTGATGGAATATTTTGACTTGTAAATATATGGGGTATAATATGTACTACTATAACTCTGCCCCAACAATACATGTGCGGCTTTATTTGGAAAAAAATTATTTTTCATTGTTGGTAGTATCCTTTAATATTACTAGTATTTTATGATCCGACATGTTCATATATACTAAGAAAATTTCGAATGATT